>JABASP010002828.1:0-17530 GCA_019776565.1 Sminthurinus signatus | reverse complement strand
CAAGTATAAAAACATGGATACACGAACATAAATATGAATAGAATTCACCGGTTTCTCAGTGCCGGCTTCTTTCTTTACAAGGGAAAACCAATTCCAAATTCCAAATTCCAAAACCATGACAAGAGGAGAACAAAGAACTTGTATATTGTGTATTGCACAGGATAAACATGAGAGTCATATCCGAAAAAGGGAATGGAAAGATCTTTATCATGCATAGTCACCATCACACCTCAACTTTGCTTTGTGGTGTACTGTAGTACTGTAGATTTTGTCAAAAAGCAAGTAGAAATAATCATGGAAATTCAACTCTCAAATCTAGAATAAATAGTAAATATGAGAAATAAGGAGAGCAGAGCCAAATTTCGTCAAAGTATTTCTATAGAGTTGTTTTCCCTCATTTTTCTCACATTAATTCTCACCCAAAAGTTACCATGTACAAAATGTACAATGTTCAGAGTAATGGGCTTTCTTCTTTGCCTAATGTGACCTTTCATGAAAAAATTATGCGTTTTTCTACATTTTTCATTGACGCATTACTTAACCCTGATGTAAGATGTATGATATTTCCGCTGGCTCTCCATTTTCATTTTCCATGTCCGACTGGAGAGTGGAAATGGGGAAAAGGAGAAAGAGGTTGAAAACTCATTAAAAAGTCATTCCGGGTTATGGATCACTAGTTTGACTGTTTCATTTTCGCTGGATTTCTGGTCATGATTTCTCATTTCTCATGCTCTGGATTTTTGTATGTGTATTACTTTGCCTTTCTGTATGAGTATCGGGAGGAAATCTTTCATAAATTACCAAAATGTGGGAAAAGAGAAATATATTCACAAACTAATTTATTTCTCTAATCTTTGACAACTAATAATACGTGTACATCCGTCTTGTGTCTTGTTTTTTGTTTCTTGTTCCCTTTTCTTTCTTTCTCTTCCTCTTTGAACATTGTAACAACATACTCGTGTCATATTTACAACTTGAGCTGGTTATTTTTTACTATTTTTGGCACATTAAATTCCATCGTCCAATGTTAAATGTCCAACTTGAAATAAACATTGCAAGTTGTACAAAAAGCTTCCTACGCAAAGCTTAAATTATAATAGACACGTGCACATGGACAGGAATAAAATTTCGGCCTTTGTTTATTGTTCATGTATTTACATTGTGTAATTTGGTGTAGGCCCAGAAAATGGAAAGAGACAACAAAACACGGTACTTTTAAAGGATTAGAAAGTAGAAAGTCGAAAGTCGAAAGAGTTTGAGCTTTAGATGGAGCGTGTCTTTCACTTTTCTCGAGTCTCTTGTTTAGAGTCTCAAGTCTCAAGTCTCAAGTTTTCCAAATGGAGAAAAAGAAGGGGGAAAGCAAATTCATGGCGTTCATTAAGAAACTCTTTCAATATCTTTTCAATTCCCGACGACTTGACTCCTAAAATGTAAATGTACAATACAAAACAAAAAACAAAGATATATTTTGTACACATGTACAGAAAATTTAAGGAAATTCCTCAACGATCTGTATCCTCTTTAAACAACAAAGAAAAGATGGAGAAACTTGAACTAGATTCAATTTAATGTAAAATGTAATACATTAACAGCTTTGCAATTAATTCAGTTCAAGTGAAAGTAAACAAACGTCTACCGTCTACAGTCTACAGTTTAGAATGTAGAATATTTACTGTGTATTCTGTTTTCTGTCCTCTGTTGTGCCGGGGAAAAGAAAAGAGCAGACACAAAATACGTGTAAGGGAGAACGAGGCACATCAATAAGCCACGGTTAAAGTTCACCTATTTTTCATTTCCACCAACTTTTTGCCCTAAAATCACAGACTTACATTACACAATATTGTAGACATTTAAATGTTGAATCCTACACAAATTTCCAATGTAGTACACACTACATAGTAAAGATAGAGGTTGTGTAATGCCCAAGTTATACATGTAACATTGACGTCATGACTCATGACTGAAGACTGAAGACTCATGATGGGTGAAGGAAAGTTCCTAATCACTCCAAAACTAGAAAACTAGATAAGAGATACCTCGCTCTTCCTCTTGCTCTTGCTCTTCCTCTTCACTCTTCGTCCTTTCCTTAATGAACTGAGCTGATTTTAAAAAGTTGAGTAATTTACAGTTGCTAATTTAATTTACCCCGGTCCACAAAACAGAAGTAGACAAGAGAGAAAGATGGAGTTTCAGCTTGCTCCAAATTTCGGAATCTGAAATGTGATCCATGATCCATGATCCATCCATCCATCCATATTTATGTATGTGCTCATCAATCTACGCTTCGGTCTGACGTCTAAGCATTTAGAATCTACTGTAGGATATAAATACCTATGAAACTTTATCTGTATCTTTATCTGTATCCGTATCCCCTTATTTAGAGCACCTGCAACGCGCTGCTTGTGATGGTACTGGTGTTTGCTATTTGTTATTTGTTATCCACTCACTCCTTTTTAACACAACTTCCAAACTTTCTAACTTTCTCCTGTAAATGATCCACCTTATTAATTACATAATTAATTGGAGTTTCCCTCTTAAACTGTGGAAAATATCCTTTGAACGTTCACTTCTACTCCACAATTCACAGTATATTTTCTATTTTCAATTTTCAATTCATTATTCATTATTCATAATAAACACGCTGTTCATTTATTTGCTGCATTTGCATTTGCATTTCCATTTCAATTTGTACTTTTACTTTTACTTGTATTTGTACTTGTGTATTTGGTATTTGTACAACATGATTTTGTCAATTCATCTCCCCATAGAAATCATACTTTCAATCCCACTTTCACTACAAAGTTTACTACAAAGTCAAAGATAATTCCAATTCCAAAACCAAATCCAAAACCAAAACGAAAAACAAATCCAATTGAAGAATGAAAAGATGAATTATACATTTTTCCAAGCTATTTGTACGCGTACCTTTCCTTTTACGAATAATTCCAATTGTACGCACTACACACGCACAACGCACAACGTACACGCACAATACGCACCACACCGAAATAAATGTAGTACCCTTTGAATTTGAATGGGAAATTGTACACAATAAATGCGGAGGAGGTAGAAACTGGAAATGCTTACGCGTGCTAAATTTCACATTTTGAAAACAATGAATAAAATTACAACCCGAAACCAGAAACCAAAACCCAAATAGAGAAATGCATATTGTATAATTTTGGATATTGGATATCCGCATGTACAAAAACATTAGAGAATATACACTACGCACTACGCACTACACACTACTTACTACACACACACGCACAAAATATTGTTGTTAGTTGTTCCGCACATGAAATGGAAAGTAGAAAGAGAGATGGTTGAATAGAGGAGAAAAGGAGTATGATTCATCTCGTATTATTACTCATTACTCATACACAAAGTTTTTAATTAGCTGTTCAAGTCAAAACCCTTTGTTCTGTGTGATTTCAATCAAAGCCCTAAATGTACGCACAACGCACAAACACAGGAACATTGAACACTGAACATGCAAAGGAAGAGGAACAAGAACATGAGGAGGAAAATACACAACTCACACGCATTATATTTCTACGATGAACAAAACAACACAACACAACACACGCTTTGATGTTTCACGTCTCAAAATATCCAAAATACAAAATACAAAATCCACATGCTTCTGTTCTCTCTATTTTGCATTCTGTCTTCTTTGTTGAGTATACAAAAGTGAGTACGGGGAAATAAATTCCTTCGAGTAATAAAACGTGTGGTCCGTCGTCATTGGATGTGGCTTGACTCAACTCGACTGGGATTCGATGTATAAAATTCAAATATAAATTTGAATCTAAATTTGGAGTCTCTAAACTCTCAACTCTTGTTCCTTTTCCGTTTCATTTCTAGGAAATTTTGAATTGAGAGCTTATAAAGGAAATGGAACTTTACAACATTTTAGTTTTTAGTACAACTGTGAAATATCAGCATTTTCGATATCTGCGCTTTAAAACATGTACTAAAACAATATACAATGTACAATTTACAATACAATGCTAAGACAGCAAAAGTAGACTCAACTGTTGTAGAAAATTATATTATGATATGATCTATGATTTTCATGATTTTCATGTTTGATCTGTTTCACATCAACATTATGAAATTTGGGGGCTGTGAGTGGCAGTGGCAGTTGTAGTGGCAGGTCTGAGTTGAGTTGAGTTTTGTTGAGCTGTATTAAGTATGAACGATGAACGATGAACGATGAATGAAGGGAATTGGAAATCCTTCTCCTTTTTCTTTACTTTACCCAGAAATTTAAAGTGGGACTAAAGAGTTTCAAGTCTTCTAGTCAATCATTTTCATTTTAGTTTCACAGCTTTTCTATTTGTATTTGTGTTTGTATTATATTATGAATTTACTTTACTAGTTACTAGTAATACAGTTTACCATTGATTTTACACACAAAAGTATAACTGAATACATGAAAAATAGGCTGCTATCATTTTATTTACTTTACTTTGATAAATATCAAGAGTCTACGCACTTTTTACGTATTCCTATTTTTAAAGAGTTGAGGAATTAAAATATCTTACATCAAGTAAATTTCAAAGAGCTTGTTTTACTTTTATTTTCTATATTTGGAGCAGAGCGAAAGCAAGAAAGAGAAAGAGAGGCGGAATCAGAATCAGAGAGCTTTTCTAGTTTTCTCCCGAATTGGATTGATCGCTCCGCTACAAACGAGATGGAGCGGATAGTCCCATGGTTCCAAAACGGATGCACTAATACATACATTCACTCCTTGATTACGAATTTGGAATTAGGAATGATTTGACTGAAAACAGACGGAAAATCAACATTAAACATTCAACATTCAGTATTCAAAATTCAATGTAGCTCTGTGTGTACTTGAGAAAGGTGTACATAAAGATAAAAGATAAAGAAAATAAGCTAAAGCTCAAAGCTCAAAGCTGTAGGTGAAACAAGAGGTAAGAAAAACAAGACACTTGACTTGTGTTTTGAAAAGTGCCGAGTTTTAATATTTTATTTGTGAATGGTTTCCTTTGGCTCGGTTTTGTTTGGCTTGGCTTGACTTGATCATATGTACTTGGTTTTCCTATGCCTGATGCCTGGAGACTGGAGACTGGAATACCCCGACCTAAAGACGGAAATGGAAAGTGAAAGATGAGAGATGAGAGACTTGGTCGGGTAGATAAATTCCCGTTTTCCTCTTAGTGACAGAGAAAGGCCGAGAACCCGAGGAGGCGAAGAGCCGAAGAGGAAGTAAAGACACACAGAGACACAAAAACACATGATAACAGACGAAAGAACAAGAAGAACAAGAAGAAGAAGAAGAAGAGCAGCAGGAGCTCAAAGAGAGAGAGAAACTTTTAGTTTTATTTTATTATAAGTTTACCAAAAGTTACTCAAGATTTCAACATGAACCAAGTTGACTTTGACTGTTGAAGGGAACAAAATGCGAATATGTATGCATGTTTGCCTTTGGATTCTAGACTCGCTACTCTTGAATCTAGACTCTAGTAAAAGTGAGAGAAGTGGAGTCATTGTGGGGACTGGAGTCGGAAAACAATGTTGTCTTTACATCGTCGTCTCTAACTCAACCCGTTGGACTCCTGTCTCCTATCTTTCCATCTCCAATCCACAATCCACAATCTACAATCTAGAATCTACGATGTAGAATCTAGAATCCTTGTACTTCTCCCTCGAACCTCAATCCTCAATCCTCACGCCTTACAAGTCCGCATCTTGTTTTTCTTCCTCTTTCGGCTCAGAATCTTCTCTTGTTTCTTCTTGTCTTTGTCTTTCATCTTTGACTTTGACTTTGACTTTACTAAAATTGCATAGTCTTCATTTCTTTACTCTTAGCTTCGCCGTCTTCTGGTTGTTGTTGTTCTTCGTGTTCTTGTTCTAGTTGGGTTTGTTCAGAGCCTTCATGGCCAATTAATAACGAATTGTTTTTTCTGTCCAATTTCATCTGGCATCTTGTAAAATTTCTGTGGATTGGAATTTGAATTTATGCACATGTGAGTTTTATGTCTTTATTCAGGATTTTTAGTATCCTCAATAGTTTTTTTTATTTTTCTGACCAAATTCATCCCATTCTCTGCTGTTTTTATTATTATGTAACATGTTATTATAATAGTCAATTTTCCGTACTCGAAATCAATCAATGTACTTCAAAAACATGAGAGGTACTTTTTAGTTTTTATAATAATCATAATAATTGAAAAATTATTCAGTGTGGCGTGAGCACAGGACCATTCGGACATAAAATTAGATACCAAATAAGAAAATAAGCAAATAAATAAATAAATGTAAAATGAGGTAGATTTTCTGTAATTTTGTTTCACATCCACATGAAGAGTAGAATGATGAGCTTTTTTTATGGAAATTTGAAATCAGTCAAGAAGAAAACAAGTAGTACATATAAATCATAAAAAAGGGCATGACAAAATCAAATAAATAAATAAAAAAGAAAAAAAACTGAAGGGTCTAAAGAATGAAATACTGACCAAAAGGGAAGAAACAGAGAGCCTCAGTTTGTTTGTGCTTACATGATACAAACTTGGAATTAAAATAATTGGCTTGGAAACCATGTGTGTGTGTGTGTTTATATTGATGTTTCCAAGGCTTTTTTTTAACTAAAACTAAAAGTAGAACTATAAGATGAAAATAAAAATAGTTCTGTCCATATTCTTCATCGTTGTTGTTGTCGTTGTTATTGTCATTGTCATCATGGTCCACTCATCCGTCTTCCTATTGAACCCCATTTAATTGGACGCTGGATTTGAAGTAGACTTTTTCAAGTTGAGGACTACGCCAATTACACACAACTCTTTCTTGAAAATTCTAGAATCCATCCAAATCCAGAACCAGTTGCACATTCAGCATGCATTAATGTTCTTGTCCCTTCGTGCATGCTCTATTTTATCTGATCCGATTCATAAGAATTCCTGCCCAATTCCTCTTTCTTGGAAACTAGAAGCTGGAAGCTGGAAACAGATCGGATTGAAGATCCTCTGGAACCCAGACTACCTCATATCAATTGTACTCCTAATGCAACAAAAACAAACACAAACACTGTAGACAGACAGAATTTCATCATATCTACAAATACAAATACAAGTAAAAATCATTTCGTTCTTGGAAAAGTTGATGACAAGAGGATTCAAAAAGAAAGCCTCTTTTCTCAAATGTATCTACATGCGTATGATAAGCTGTTTTACTGTTTTACTTGCCTTAGTTTCAGGAAAAAGGCTCATGATAACTCTTTAAATTTCTGTCTACCTTAAAAAAAAGTTTTTAAAGGTATTTTTTGAAATCATTCTACAATAACTTTTTTTTTATTTAGAGTTGTGACAGATAAATTCCAAAAGATGATGCAAATGAAAATTTGTGTTTTCTCATTCTTTTCCAAAGCCACTAGAAAATACACGTTGGGTTTTCTACGTTCTATTTTTTGACTACATTCTGCATAAAGAATGTAGAATTTGAATGAGACTGGACATGAAATTCAGCGTCAACACCCTTGTGCTTTTGCTTTTGTTGTGTTTTTCATCCGCTGACCCCACAAAAACACAAGAATCCTCGGATTGATGCAGATATTCATGTTTTGTATTAAATTGAGTCTCGATAACTCACCATTAGGAAAATGGACCCAAATCCAAAACCGAATAGTTGTCAGTATAATGTATATTTATGCTCTTGAGTAGTGAAGAAATTGTGTACTTCTTATGCCTGTTGGAGCTTTGAGCAGACATTTGTTTGTGTAATAACTCTCACACAATTCACAATCTGAATTATGGAGTCAATAGACAATAGACAATAGACAGGCTTGATCGGTTAAATCTGGGTAACAAATCTTAGTCTATCTAGTTTGTAGTTCCTGTGTCATTGACTCTCTTTCTCTACAATATATTTTACTAGTCCAATCAAATCAGATCCATTCTAAAGCTATCTATAGAATCGACAGTCCAGAGTCTAAAGTCTACAGTCTAAAACCTACAGCCTAAATTTGCCTATTATTAAAATTCCTCTAGATTTCCCTCATGCTCCTTTTCTCTCCCTCCTTTACTTTCACTTGCTACAAGTTACAAGTTTCAAGTACTAATTTTAATACAAAGATGATGATTAAACGGCATAAGCTTATTAACTTTTACCTTTTTGATATCTACAGCCTACGCAGTTTCCCTGCAGATTATGACTTTAGCAAGTACATTATATGAAAGTGTATTGTATTGATTAATGCTTCAGACACTCACGTACACCAATTTGAATATGTGTACATGATCCAGAATAAAGTATAAAGTATAATAATATTTGATGTAATCTGTACTTGAAATTCTTAAAAATGAAACGGAGGTTGGGCAGGAAACTTTTTATATGAAAAATGTACACTGTACGTGTATTACAGAGTCATTAAAAATTAAAAGGTTTCCTATCTACTCCTCTTTTTTTATTTATTATTAGAAAAGGTATTTTTTAAGCCTTTGTCATGGTCCATGATGAGCAAATGATGAACATATAAATATATACGTAGATTGTGCATTGTACATTGTACATATAAACGCAATACAGAGTAAGCGCAAAGGGAGCTGTGCGTTTAATTTCCTAATTGAATGAAAGGAAGAGTACAGAGACTAATAGGATTTTCTACTGATTAATTTAAATTGGATTTAGAACTCAGCAATTACTGTGTCTGTGTAATACGTAATAGGTAATAGGTACTTGATATTTCGAAGAAGGCAAATGATACGTAGTTTGAGCAGTAACTGTGCGTTACAAATTACCAATTGCCAATACCAATTACGGGCCTTAAATATTATGTATTTTTAAAATCAGAGTAGATCATTTGTTAACTATTATCTCATCATATGTTTTATCTTTCAAAAATGATGTTAAAATGATGATGTAAAAAGCTTTGGACTTTGGACTTTACTTTGTCATGTATTTTACCAATATTATCTTTAACATTAGTTTTGAATCTAGACTATGA
This sequence comes from Sminthurinus signatus, assembly GCA_019776565.1. NCBI lineage: Eukaryota > Metazoa > Arthropoda > Collembola > Symphypleona > Katiannidae > Sminthurinus > Sminthurinus signatus. The sequence goes on along the minus strand of JABASP010002828.1, from coordinate 8,559 downwards.
CTATGACTATTTTAGTTGAAGGAAGCTCAAAAGCTCAATTTTATTGTAAAATGAAGAAAAACACATCTATTGCAGGTTTTTAAGGTGACTTGTAACTTTTAATAAATAAACTGAAGCTGGAAATTCACTTGTGTACTTTTTAAAAATAGGCTTCAATTTTCAAAGTAAACAGACGATTGCAGTGTATAGGTGTATTTTTTATTTTTATTCATGTTCAGAGTATTCAAAATTCGGAGTAAATATCTATGATCTAGAAAAAGAATGAAATCTTTTCTTATCATAACTCATAACTCTGTAATGACATTTCTATTGCTTCAATGTTCAACTTTCAACTTTCAGCATTTTTTGTAAAAGCTCGTCTAAAGTCTCCAACTCCAACTCCAAGACTCCAAGATGTAAAGTATTATTTATATGTAGATACGAATAATATTGAATGATATCATGTGAAAGAGGATACAGATACAGATCCAAATACAGATACAGTGTTCCGTGGCCAGATTGAATTTCGACAGAATAAATATGATCAAACTTTATTTCATTTCTCTTTTACACAGAAATCCGAAACGAATACACACACGCACAATCATATTTTCCATGTTCCATGTTTCATTTCTTTCCTGTTCTTCTCTTTCCTTCTTCCCATTTTCAGGCCTTGAACAAACTTTACTTTTAAAATTACAAATTACAAATTTTCTTAGTTTTCTCTCTCTCTTTCTTCTTTATGACATGTAGTTGGATTCCAAGTCAAAGTCGAAGTAGAATTCGACTTTGGGGTTGAAGTTGGAGTAGAGTAAAGTAGAAATGAAACCAAACCCAGAGTTTTTAGTTCCACGTTCTGAATCCTCCTCGTAAATTTTGAAGGAAAAGAAAAGGGAGGATAGAAATCAAAATCAAAATCGAGATGAGAAAACCAAGGGTTAAATATGAGGTTGAAGATGATGCAATGGGAAACGGGAAAGTTGGGTAGAGAAAATTGTTCCATTTCCATTTCCATTAGATGACATGACTTTACTTTGGTTTAGTGTGTACTGTGTACTGTGCATTGTGACTACTGACTGCTGACTTTCGATTCCTGACTTATTCCATGTTGCACTTTATATCCCGTCATATATTAGACATTACACTGTATTATGGGTCGCGTGTGTGGCTTTTTCAAGGGGAAAAGTTTTACAAATCTCAATTTATGACCCCTACTTTCATTCTCTCTTTCTCTTTCTCGTGCTCTGATTCTTTTGTATAGTTTCCAGTTTCTAGATTCTAGATTCTAGATTCTAGTCAAAAGTCAAAAGTCAAAAGTTGAGGGTGGAAAGAATGTGAATAAAAGTATAGACTTACTTATACTTGTGATGTGAATCAAATTTATTTTTTTTTCCTGTCAAAAGTCAAAACACATGCAGCTCAAAAGTATCTACAAAACTATGGAAAACACAATAAAATCATGTGGACCGGATTGACATTTGAATCTGAATTCGAATCTGGATCTGGATTTTGATTGTAAAAATGAGAAATTTATTGACACATTTCCTACTACAGATATTTTCATCCAAAGTCACTCTTGTTCCTCCTCAACTTTCAGTTGTCAATTGCGAATTGTCAATGCCATCAAGTTTTAGAATTACCAAAAAAACTAGTACATTTTGACACTTGACACTTGACACATTCTCGTATTCTGTATTCTGTACAAAATGCATTTATTTGAGCTTTGAACATTGAACTTGGGTAAAAATCATACAAAAATAAAGGACGATGGTTAAAATTTGCCTTGTTTTATTTTGTTTTTTTGAAGTTGGATTCACGTGGAACTTGTAGAAAAATTGGGGATTTGTCAAATATAATCCTACATCCAACATCCAACATCCAACATGTTGCTTCCGAATGGAATGAAACGGATTGGGTTGAAAAAAGGGGAAAAAGTCTTTCATTGTCACGCCTGGCGTCTGGTGTCTAGTAGTTGGTGTCTGGTAATGGCACAAAAAGTAATACTTTTTGTCTCTTGTCTGCTGTCTTTTGTCTTTTGTCTTGTAGCTAACAATATTTGTACAGAGAAAAATCACAGAGCGGAGCCTAATCTTCCCCAAGAAACAAAACGTATAAAAGCATGTAAAGAGGAAAGGAACAACAGAAAAATATCAGCTTAAAGAAGAACCTTTTCTTTTCTACAAGAAGACCAAAGAGACCAAAATAAAAAAGCTTCTTGTAGATTGTACATATTTTCCCCATCAAAATTGTTTGTATCTGTATTTCAACCAAAAATATTATATTTTGAAGCTTGAATCGATGCAAATAAAAGACAAACAACATGGGATGGAGATTTATCTAATAATATCAGTATTTTCAACGCATGCAATTTCAATGTAGAATGTACAACTTTTACCTGTCAAAACATAAACATGAAAAAGAACTTGACAAGGAACAGTTTTTAGTTGTTAACAGCGGGAATTCCAAATTCCATGAACTTTCTTCGGTCTTCGGTCTTCGGTGTTTGACTTGACTCTAAAATTCCATAAAAACAAAAAAATAAAATAAATTCATTGAGACGGAGTAGTTGTGATGAAAACAATTCAGTGATAAAGATAAAGACAGTCGACAGACGGTGACAACCTCCACACATGAAAAATGCACTGAAAAATTGCCCAATGTCCTATCTAAAAGCTGAATACCGTTGTCCTCAAAAACAGATGAGGAGGGAAATCTGGTTACAAAATATCTGTCTGTTGTCTGTTCAAATTGCTCAAAGTTCAAAGTTGAACCTACAGGAAAATATAATACAGATGGAGCATTGAGCATTGAGCATTGAGTATTGAACACTGGTACTGCGCACAAGTAATTAATTCTCATTACACAATTAGAGATTAGAGATTAGATAGTCAATGTTGTACAGAAATTATCTACACGAGCGTACAAATGACGAAATCACCTCATCTATAAACTACGAATCAGAAATATCTATCATAAAATTATCTACAAAATCATCAAAGGTTTTCAAAAATCATCAAGCATCACTAAATTTCTAGTATCATTTCATCTGTCGTTCCTGTCCGTAATTCTCTTTTCTATCTTTTATCTTTCATCTTCCATCTTCCATCTTCTAGATTCTAGACTCTAGACTCTACCTTCTAGAACTCTATCATTCACATTTATATCTTTTTATTTGCAAAGTCTGTACAACATTTTATCTAGTTAGATTTGATTGAGTTTGGTATTAACCTGAGCTGCACTGAATATTGAAAAGGAATCAAGATGATTATCAGAATCAGGAGACTGATTCAAGATTGAAATATTTCCATAGTTACAAGTTGACAGTTGACAGGAATTTTGGTGTGGTGTCAAAACCTGACACAAGTACACAGGACAAGGGTGAAGTGGTAATGGCTTTCTTCTGATTTCCTAAATCTGAATCTGAATCTGAACCTCAATCTAGATCTTGATTCTGGTTCTGGTTCTGGTTCTAGTTGTGGATTTGATTCACTTCTCACTTTCCCCTTCTTCTTTGTAAGTTAAGTTGAATTGGGTTGGGTTGACTTGACTTGAGTCGAGTTTTCCTCTTGATATAATTGTCATTGTGAATTAAAGTGAAAGTAAGCTGAATACGCTAGATTAAATCTAATCAAATGATGAGTTTCCATAGAATTGGAACAGAGAGAAAGAGAGAGAGAGAAAAGCTAGTGAATGAATATAGAAAACACAGAAAGAGAAATAGTGAGAGATTTACTGAACACACATACAATATACAATATACACGATACATGTTCTGTATTTTCTTTATATCTTTATAGTACACACAGTACTTTGTATGGCAAATGCGGAGAAAAGTATTTGTGTAGTTTAAGTTTTACAACTGAGTGGAAAATACTTGTTTATGGTATCAAAGTTGTGGAGAAAGAGCAGAAAATAATAATTTCACAAAGTCATAATAAAAGAGTACAATACAAAATACAAAGTTCTTGTATTAGTATTTGTGTATAAAGTATAAAGTACAGATGAATGAAAGGATGTGGTAGTTTTACAAGAAGAAGAGAGAAGAGGAATCAAAGTCAAGATGAAAGAACTCAAATGGATCTGAATCAAACCAAACCAAGCTGAGATATCTTGTCACAACAACATTCATTTAGTTTTCAATCAAAAATGTATTGTTCATAATTATCACCTTTGTCCTGAGTCCTGAGATTTGAGGTCATGACGACAGTTTGTAACGCTAATCATAATCACAATCACTATCATAATCAGGATCATGTACAATGTACAATCTTCAATCTAGAATCTACATGAATTGTTTTCAATAGCTTTATTTATTTGTGTACTTGAAACTTTATTTATTTTGATCCCCTTTTCCCCTCAAATCCTCCTTTCATTACATGCTCAAAAACCTCAAAATTTTCTATTAAACTTCTACAAAGTCAAAAACATAACGACAAGGCAACCGAGAGAAAGTCAGGCCAAGTCAAATATTTTACTAGATTTCTCATTTCCTTCCTTTCATTTCCATAGATCTCCTTGTCAACGGCTCTTCATCAATATCAATACCAATATAATATCAATGATCATAGATCAATGCTCAATGCAAAGAAGACTTGAGTAGAAGGAAAGAAGGAAACTGGTTTGTTTTTCTCATGTTTTTGTCACAAAAGTACGTAGTTACATAAATAAATAGAACACTTTAAAGTGCCTTGTGATCAATAATAAACTAACCAATTTTCTCCAGTTTATATCCACAACTTGTGTCTTGTGTATTGTGTATCCTTGGATCTTGATTCTTGATTATACCAAATTTTAAGAGTTTTCTCGTGTCCTTTGTCCTCTGCACTGTTTTGTAATCAAATTTTACTACTTTTACATAACAGTGCAAAGTGTGCAGTGTACAGAGTACAACTTTTTCATGTACTTCTTTCTTTGAATTTTATTATTATGAAACTCATTTTTACTCAATATTTCAACAATTCAAAGTTCAAGAGGTAAAATAATACACATTAAGTTTCAACCTCAACTTTAATTTCAATTTTCAATTCCAATTTAAATTTTATAAGGTTTCTATTACATAAGTCTAATGTTTGTCACATTTTTCTTGGCCGTTGCCAGGCCTTCCGTTTATTAAAAAAGTAAAGTTTATACTCTTTAGAGGGAAAAGAATCTGCTGTGGAAATAGTACGGGGTTCTCTGATTCTGGTTGTAATAAAAAAATGAGGATTGAATTTCCTAAATTTCCTGAATTCTAAAAAGTATACATTGTACAATATGCGTAGCATTTAGTATTTAGTTTATGCACTGAGCGTCAAGTGTGCATAGTAATAATGATAATAATAATGATGATAATGCTGGTGATAGTAGGAAATGTTTCCCCCAGTGTTCATTTCAAGGTAATTTACGAAGCCATAATGAAAAATGGCCTGGTAATTTTTTTTGAACATAATTTTGTTCCTCCAGTTGTAAAGACTTAATTTAGTCGAGTTTCCTACTAAGCCTCTTCGCTGTATCTGCACATGTATGTACAATGCACAATGTACAGTGTACAATTTATAATGAATGTACGGGGGGAATTTTAAGTTGCGCTGGATTGGCCTGGGTTCGGCCTTTTCCTTTCTCTCTTACTTTAAACCGTCTCATACCGTCTGCCACTTTCTTTTTTCCTTCCAGTTCACCATGTACAAGATACAAAATACAAAACGCAGGGATTCACGTGGGACAAGAGCGACTAGGGAAAAGCTAGTCATGAAAAATTACATTAGCTCAAACCCAAATTCAAATTCAAATTCCAACTCCACCTGAAGACTCCACAGTGAAAAATGTAGGAAGGTAAATTAAGCAGTTTTAAACCCATAGCCAGAAAAAATAAACCAACACACTTATGAATATTACGTACTGGATATTTGAACATTTGACATCTTTTGACTCTGACTTTTAGGTATATTATGTATTATGTGATACACGTTGTATTTATTGCCTGCAGATAGATAGGTTCATAGTACATAAGTATTAAGGATTTTCAGTGCATATTTCACGTTGAACAAGGCTACTTTACCTCGAATCCAGAATCCAGAATCCAGATTGCACCTTTTTTCCTAAACCTCCTCGTTCTTTGTGATTACTTTTGCTCCAGAATACAGAATACAAAGTAAAATGTACAAAGCTGTAGAAAAAAGGTAAAAACCACTGTACAGTGCACAGCGTACAGCGTACACCATAGTTTCCACTATTATTACTATTATTATTATTGAGGCTGGTTAATCTTGGGGAAACTGGGAAGAGGAAAAACCTGTAGAAAAGAAGGTAGAAGAATGACGAGTGGAGTTGAGGGAGGGAAAGAAAATACAGTACAAAGTACAGAGGATGTTTGGATCTATGTAAATGTTTTTGACTCAACCTCAGCTCAGCTCAGGTTGTTTGAGGTTTACAAAGCTTCATTCACTTTCTCTCGAGTAAAAAGGGAAAATAAGTAAAGGAAAAGAAGGAGAAGAAGAAGCATTACTTACAAAAAGAGGAAATTGGAGATGAGTTTCCCTTTGTGACAAATTTCAGATGAATTTCCTACACACAACCTACCACATTTGCATAGCACTTTCTACTTTCTACATTCTAAATTGCATACATGTACGTTGTAAATTGTACATTGCACATATGCAGATACTTTCATCATCATCATCCTCGTCTTGCCCCTTTTCTTCTCATTTCTTCCCCATTCGTTTTATTTCAAAGTGAATGTAATCTTCATCGTCATTGTAGTCGTAGTCGTAGTTAGAGTCGTTGTCGTAGTAGCACTACAACTACAACTAATATAAACATGGAGAATGGAAAACTCTGCAAGAAAAAGAAGGAGGACAACTCTCTCCCTTTCTTGTTAAAAAGTAAAATTCCATTGATTTTTTTTCAAACTGAATTCTGCACAAACCTCAACTTTACAATGTACAATGTACAACGTCTTCCGCCCATTCAATTCTGGGAAGAAAAGTAAAGAAGGAAAGTAAGAAAAAATTGGATCTATACTCCCAGTTTTTCCAAGTCCAAGTCCAAGTCCAAATCTCAAGATTCAAGACTCAAGTCTCAAATCTCAAGTCTCAACTTGAGATTACCCTCGAGCCAGTTTAGCCAACCATTATGCTGTTCCTCTGTGCTCCATTTCTTTTTTGTAAATTGTAAAGAATTATCTATACATGAAAAGTCCCTTCTTCTTTACTTTTACTCTCTTTTTTTCTGCCTACCCTGAACATAATAATCTTATTAACAAGCCTCATTTCTCTCTAAATCTGCATACTACATACTGCATATAAATTCCACAAACCGCCTTCTCATTCTCATTTTTATTCTTGTCCTTTCCCTTCTATTCTCAACATCACAATAGAAAAGAGAGGGGAGGTTTCTCAGGAAAATCCAGGTTCAGGATATTTTTATAATTCAGTGCGTACTCCTTACTCAACTTGCTTTGAAAATACCTCTTGTCCTTTTACTTGTACTTGTACTTGTACTACTAAATTCCTCTGCCTGCTCTTCGTTTGTTTGCTTGTTTGCAAGAAAATTTGGACTCTACAGCTAACAACCAAAAATCAACAATAAGCAATTTAAACTCTACAAAACACTGCACCATTACAGCAAACGTGACAGTACTCAAAGTTCAAGACAAGTTTTAAGTTTTCTCCCAAGTCACCTGTAAAAAGATGGTCAACGGTCAAAGCATTTAGAGAATCCGGAGCAGACAGTGGACAAGTTGAAAGACAACCTAAAATCATGTTTTGAACATGTTTTTCCTTGGATCTTGGACAAATTATCCATGGAGCTACATGTCTATTTTCATAAAATAAAAAAGGAAAGTAGTTCATCATAATAATAATGATTGGTTATTCATGTGTGTGTCTGTGCTATGTGTGAAGGAGAGGAAAAAGTATCACAGAAAGTAACCGGAGGAACATAGGAAAAGCTGGAGAGGATGAGAATATGCTGAACCCCAATGTTATAACTCCAAGGCGAACTTGGTGAACGTGAATATGAAGTACAAGTAAAAAGCCCGTCAAATGACGGGAATAAATTTTAGTTATGATTTTACAAATCCGCATCCGAAGGCTCATGGTAGTAAAGTCTCATCAATGGCCACCAGGCAATCGCGTGGTAGTAATATTTTTTGGGTTGTTACAAATTTTTGAACTTGAAAAAAAAATCAAAAACATTGCTTTTCTACTCCAATCAAACAAAAGAGGACCCCTGTGTTTGCAGTCGGCTGTTTGTAACCGGTTTCCCTTTTAATATAGCTAACGAGTGTGGCAGTGAGTATTTACATACTTCAACCTAACCAAACCTTAAATAACCTCAAAGTTGTATAGAAAAATTTAATGGGCGTAAAGTCAGAATTTGGGAAACCCACAGTAATAGCAATTTCGCTTAGCCAGATTAATAGCCATTTCTCTTAGCCAGAGTAATAGCCATTTCTCTTAGCCAGAGTAATAGCCATTTCTCTTACCCAGAGTAACAGCAATTTCTCTTAGCCAGAGTAACAGCAATTTCTCTTAGCCAGAGTAATAGCAATTTCTCTTAGCCAGAGTAATAGCCATTTCTCTTAGCCAGAGTAATAGCCAT
>JABASP010002827.1:0-17532 GCA_019776565.1 Sminthurinus signatus | reverse complement strand
ATTCGTGTACCCCTAAAATTTTCTATTTTCTGCTGCTTCCTTTGTCCTGGATGAACATATTTATTTTCATACAATACACAATAAACAAAGAAGATAAAACGTGTGATATGTGATAACAATAATATTGTATAGTTTGTAGTTTGTATTTGTTGTTTGAATTTAGAGTTTTGTAAAAGATGTAAAAAAATGAAATTTCGAATAGTGTTTTTAACCATGTATGGTTTATGGTGCGCTCTTAAGCCTTACTGTAAATACGCATGAGAAAGAACTTTGATAAGATTCGAGCATGATGTAAAAGTAAAATACAATGCGTAATGCGTATGGTGACTACTGACTACCCCCGCCCATTTAAACTTGAAAAATCGTCTTTGCTACACACTTTTTTTGGAGGGGAGAAGGAAATATCCATTCTTTTTGTTATCCGTATGAAATTGAACAAAAATCTTCTTGTTCTGCAAATCTTCTTGTAAATCTGTAAATCTAGAATCTAGAATCAAGAATGAAACGAGTATAGCAAACAGTTTCCTGTACATCATTTTGTATACATTTGAAAATGTAGCTACTTTTAGATAGAGGAAAAGAAATAAAAGTTTCTTTTCTGTCTTCGACCAGATTTACCCCTCTTTTTTCTCTACACTCTACACATGTACAATGTACATTGTACATGTTTGATTGGTTGGTTGACTGGATGGTTTGTTATTTGTACTTTGTACTCGTATTTGTGTTTGCTGTCTCCAGTGGGTGATTTTTACTTATGTGAAGGGAGAATGGAGAATTGTGAACAGTGAGCAGAGACCAGGACAGAAAACCGAAAACCAAAAACGCCAGGAAACCACTGATTGCTGGGGAAGGGAAGGAAGAATTTTGTTGAACAATGAACAATGAGTCTGAGTTTTTATCCTCCGTCAATTCTGTCTCGTATCTCGTATCTCTCCCATTCTACAAACTTTTCAATTCCAAGTACTCACATCTCACATCTTCTCACATGAAACATGAAAGGGAAATGGATAGAAAGGACATATAGATAAAATGGGTAAAACTGTAGCAAATATTGAATAATGGAAGAAAAAAAACTCTGTCGTCTGTGGTAGATAGTAGATGGTACTTGGATCCTGCGTGCTGCGTGTTATATCCTTTATCTTTTATATCATACAGACATTTGAAATGTTGACGTACAACGCACAGTACACACAATAGTATAAAGTATAAAGTGTTATGTATCTGGAATCTAGAATCTAGAAAGAACGGCCGATCATCAATCTTTATTCTTCTGTAAGAACCTCCTTGAATTTTTTTTTCAGTGATTGCTCCACAATCTACAACCAACAATTTACAACATTCCACAAGATACACAAAACCAACCAACTTAAAGCACAGGGATCAAAAGAGGGAGGAAAAGTTATATCATATTGTAAAAGATGCTGAGAAAATTGTTCATCATTTAAACAGTAACGCGTAAAGATTAAATATAATGAATTTTTTTTCAAGGTTCAGGATTATTCTTGTTTTTTCTCATTTCTCGTTCACCTCGTCTTCCGACTTTAATATTATGTTGTGTTTCATTCAAGTTATGAATTGTACTTTGTAAATTGTCCGTCACTGATTTCAAAATGTAATGCTTTAAACTTCAACTTTTGTTCACGGAATTCCAGTATAATTAAATCACACCGCAATTTTAATCATTTCAATTTTGTACGACACAGTAAGAATATCAGTAATAATTATTTATTATTATTATGCTCATGGTAATTCTTAGATAAAATAATACTTGAATTAATACACCTTTTACACATACAGCTTATAGTGTATAATACAAAGAAGGTTTTAAATAAAGAAAACTTGTGTGCAATTCACCTCTCTGGATATACATATGTTAAAGAAGGCTTTGAAAAGTAAAAGCTGTAGATGGTAGATTTGAAAGGTAGATGAGATATTGCAAACAGAAATGAAATATTACAGACAAATTGGGAATGGTGAATGGTGATACTTTTACATAAAATTAAAATGTACACTGCACTAGAGACTAGACACTAGATCCTAGATACTAGACAAAACTGTTGAAAGTTGAGCGTTGAAATGAATGGGAAACAAAAAGAGAAATAACTCTTCAACAAACAATCATAAAATAATGAAACAACAAATAATAACAAGTTGTGTCGTTTCTTTCCATGAATACAAAATACAAAGGAGAAAGTTGAATATGTATGAAATTTGGAATGTTTCTCGCATACACGTGCTTTTTACATTGTACGCCATGTTCATTTCTCTAGCCATGTACAAAATACAAAATGTATACAGTGTTGTCTCTCGCACTGCTATTTAGACACGTACTCCCGCAATTTCTCTCTGTTCTGTCCTCATTTTTTTGCATTTTTACTCTAATAGTAAAAGACATGTATTTTGTATTTTGAGTTTTGAATAATGTACAATATACAAGACACAAATTTCACACACACGTGTTGCGACATTATATATTATCACGCCCTTTTACCTTTTACACCGGTCTTTTGGACATTGTAAATTCCTTGTAAATCTTGGTTCTAGATTCTAAATTCTAGAAAAAATTAATACACACTTAGGTTAAAACAATTATTTACTTTTCCCCGGAATCAAAACCCCACACGTATACAGTATACATAATACTTCATATTACATACATCTAGAAATGCTCAAGGCTCATCATCTTGAATCTTGAAACCACCACTTCATTTATTTACACTCAGCTCTTTTCATAATTCATATCTTGTGCAAAAATATTTATGGATGCGAAAATGCAAAACCTTCACGTTCCTTCAACAGCATTGTGTATCTGGAATCTGGAGGCTAGAAGATTGAATCAAGAGGATCATTCAAAATGCTGTCGTATCACCATCATCACTTGATCGGATGAGGGATAAAGGTAAAACCACACGCATAAAAGGAAACACAGCCTTTGTATTATGTATGAAAATAAATTACATAGTACATAGTACATTGTACGTTATACAGAGATGCATTTCAAAAATGGACGATTTGGAATTTCCACGAGTCTGGAAATATTAATATTAATGCAAACATAAAGCAAACGAGATACATTGTACATTGTACATGCTGTGTACAACGGTTACCACAACCTTTGTTTTTGTTTGTTCCTGCTGTCTGTCTTCTGGGAAACGGAAGTAGAACTGATTACGATGATGTGTGCATGAAACTATCATAAAATTGTACACATTGAAATGGTTTATTCTACATTCTGCATACCACAAAGTAGAATAAAGCTGATGTTACACTTGTTTCACTGAGGCAATGTATAATCTACAATTTAAAATGTACGGTACAAGCTTATATGATGTACAGTAGATAATAATTTAATTATTCCATAAGTTAATTTTTAAAACAAGTTTGAATTGAAACCTCAAGTTGCAACATTAGTACAATATGATAATGTCTACAAGGTATAAGTAATTTGAACGAAGCTGTTGGTTTCTCCGTACTTTTTTCTCCGTCAACTGAGTTTTGAAAACACCACAAAAAATAGAAGACTTGAATAGAACTTTTCATCCTTGTGCATTGTACATTGTACATAGTATTTTGTTTGGTTTAGAGTGTGTGCATAAAGGATCTATAATCAAAATAGTTTGTTTCTGTTTTGCTTATGGTAGGAGGATGAGGTTTAGAAAGATCTCAAAAATGAATCGTGAGAGAGAGAAAGAGAGATCTGAACTGAAAATACGATAAGAGTGAGAGATGAAATATCAGGAGAAGACAAATTGATTCCTTCTCTAACCTATTTTCTCTTTGTTTGATATCTTCTCTTTCTCTTTTTCTGAAGGGAGAGGGAGAAAATAAGGGAAAGTATATAGGAAAAAGATGCACTCTATGGTTATCTTATTGGTTCTTGATTCTTGTGATTCTGGGTTCTGGGTTCTATTCTATTGAGTTTCACATCATTCATGTCCTCGACCAAAAACCAAAAGGGAAGAAGAAAAAGATATCGAGATATCGAGAGAGAAAATCTCTTAACAAATTGAATTTCCAACTATCTAATACGTGGGTTTGGAGTTTTGAGGTTTGGAGCTTTGAGCAAACCAAAGAAATTGGAGAAGCACCAAGTACCAAGATGAGCCCATACGTAAATACTAAGTACACACACACACAGATACTTAGATATTACATATCATACAAATATTGAGAATATACTTAATACATAATACACAGTTTGATTTCATCATTTTATTTTTATCATCATCTTTAAACTCCAAAGTCTCTTGAAACTCTTCTCTTTACTCGCTATCGAATATCAAGTATCAGTTACCACATCAAGCTTTCTTCATCAGCTCAATCCTCAGTCCTCAATGCTCAAGGGTTGCAGTTCAAATGAGAATGGAGAAGAGAGGACAAGAAACCTCATACTTTCTCCCCAAAATAAATTTCTATTAATTGCCTTCCCAACTTTTTAAGTCAGAGTTAGTAGGTGATGAAACGATTATAATAATAATTATTTTAGCTTTTAGAAGTTGAAGGATTTTAATCATACTCCTGAATAATGAATTCTGAATAGTTTAGTTCTTTTTATTTTAATAGCCTTTGAATTTGAATTTTACATTTGATTTTTCATTGTATAATGATCAAGCAATATAACAAAAAACAGAATACTGCCGACAACCAACAACCAACCTCCACGTTTTTGAAAAGGATTAAAATGGAAAAACCATTTAAGCTTGAGGGCTGAAAGAGGAGGAAGGAAGGATAAATTACACTGATGGAATATTAATAAAAAACAATCTAAAATCTAAACTCCAGGATCTTGACTCCTGACTCTTGACTGACTACAAACTACAATCTATGGCTTCATTTTTCATTTCATTTCATCAATCTGGAGAAAGTCTGGAGAAAGTATGGAAATTCTGGAGAAAGTGGGTTGTGAACTACCCACTTTCTTTACAAACTATGTACAAACTGCAGAGCTCAATACACCAGTAACATGAATAGTAATGAGATGGAGCATTACGTAAAAGAAGAGTAATATGAAGAGTATGACGGATTTTTGCATTATTTTCTCTTTATTTTCTCCTCCAGCTTCAATTTCAAGTTTTTATCTAAAACCAATCTCAACAAAACAAAACCAAGTCAAGTCAAGTCAAGTCACGGGAAGCATAACTAAACTAAACCAAACCAAACCCAGAGTTAATTTGTTTCCCATTTCATTCCTCCTTTTCTCCAGTCTTCTAGTTTTCTAGTCTTCCAGCGGAATCTCACAATAACAACAAAAAAATCCAAACTTCAAGCTCCAAACTCCCAGTTGGATCAAAAAACCGATAGTCATATACAGATGTAGAAAAACATGCCCAGAGTACACAAACATGAGACTGTAGACTGTATACACTGAGCAAAATAAAGAGAAAGAGAGAGAAAGAGTAAATATCACAAGATTTTGTATCTTGTGTGTTATGTATATGAACTGTAATTGCTTCCTACAACTCCTGACTCGGTTTGTTTTTCCCATTGTGTATTTGCAAATGTGTATCGACGAAAGGTTGCTGGATGCCGGTTGCTTTTATTCCTGATGACGTACAGAGTACCGGACTAAGATGAATGAATAGCTGGATCTGGATCTGAAACTAGAGTAAAGAAAAGGAGGAAAGAATATATACAAAATACAACTTTGTGGAGAGTTTGAGTGTGAGCTTTATGTTAGATATGTTGAATGTTGAATGTTGTTCAAAGAAGAAAAGGAAGAAGTAGGGGGAGGTGTAGTAGGAGGAGGAGAAGAAGAAACCAGAGTAGAGGGGAAAAAGAGAAAAAGATTTGGTGAAATTTCGTCTCTAGAGAGAATCGTATCAATCAAAATCTGTATGGATGAACATGGTTTGTTTGTTTACTACCCTTCTTCACTTTCTCTCCTCTCTTTCTTTCTTTGGTTCTTTCTTTCGTTTGTCGTGGAAATCCAAAGAAATTTCTACTACTTTCTTTCTTTTCCTCTTTCTCTTTCTGTGTTTGTGTCTGATCCTGTGTCTATGTGTATCTGTGTGTTTCTCCGTTCTCCATTCTTCAAGTTCTTCGTTCTTCATCTTCATCTCTTTTTTGTGTTCTCCCAGCAAAACTACATAAAAAGAATTTACTTTGCCTCCTCTCTCTTCTCCTTTCTGTGTTTTTCTACTTGGAAATATACGATACGAAACACGTCTTCACACATTTCCACCATCCGACAATCCAATCCAAACCAAACCAAACCAAACCAATCCGATCTAACTCGAGTCTCAATTCTCGAATCTCGAATCTAGAAACTCTAGGTAAGGCTAGAAGGTGGATGTGAATGTAAAAGTCGATGCTGATGTGGAAGTGGAATTGGAAGTCAAAGTCAATGTCGATGTCGAAGTGGATGTGGAATCGTACTCGTAATCTCAATCCCAATGACCCAATACTTTCACTTTCTGTATCTGTATCTGTGTTTGTGTCTAACTGTGTGTCTCAGGTCTCGAGCTTTCTCTTTCCTGTCGTACTTTCCCCTTTATCTTGCCTTTGCTGAACTCGGTTCTCGGTTCTCGGCTCTCGGTTCTTGGTCTGATCTAATGAAACAAATTTATTTCCTCCTTTTCATCCCACTTTCAACCTCATTATCCACACTTCCCGCTTTCACTTTTCCTCTTTCACGTCCACTTTCACTTTCACTTTCACTCTACCTTGCTTTTTCGTTTTCTTTTTCTCTTTGACTTTGACGTTGACTGTGACTTTGACTTTGATTTTCTTCTACCGCATTGACAAAGAAACCTGAAATTCTCAAGGTAAACCCAAACCAAACCAAAGCAAATCAATCGATGAATCCACTTTGTCTCACTTTGTCTTTTTGATTGACAGTTTTCTCGAATCTCGAATCTTGAATCTAGAATCTCGAGTCTCTGGAACCGAAACCGAAACCGAAACCGGAAGTGGGAATTTTGATTTTAGCAATTAATTAGCCTCTTGTCTCTTTCTAATGCTGAAAAATGGAGATGGAGATTTCTTTAAAATTTTTTATCATGACTGTAGAAAATTAGAGCGATCAATACAGCTCAGTATAATTCAGTTCAAGAGGAGAAAGTAGAGTGTATTACCTGTTGTAAAAATGTAATGGGGATTGATGAGGAGTGTCACTTTTGAATGAGGTAGTTTGTACATGTACATTTTGTTCCATGTGCATCTGTGAACTTTTTACTCTTTTCTGGAGCTTGGATTGGATTGGATTGGAAAGCTGGAGCTTTGGAGCTGAATGTGAGTAGAGCTTGTACTAGTTCAAGTTCTAGTGCGTAATGGGAAAAAGAGAGTTGCATCATTAATCTTCCAGTTCGTCATTGTCTTTTTCCTGCTGCACCATTTTCCTTGGAATTCCATTTCTATCGTATCTTCTTTCCTATCCTAACTAGACCAAAGTAGACCAAAGACCAAACCAAATTCGGCCAGAGGGAAAAAACCAAAGATATTGTACAAGGGAGAGATTGGAAGGAGAAAATAGAAGACCAAAACTTGATTCCAGGTTACTAGAGCTTTTTGATAGACTACAGGATACAGCTAAAAGGTATAGATTCTAGATTCTGGATTCTAGATTCTAGATTGTAGATCCAGTTTTCGATCACTCCTTCAGGCCAAGTCAATGACAAACATGAGGGATTGAGAGAAATTGAAACTGTATCTATTATCTAAAGATAGGACAAGAAGAACTTTTCTTGTACATACTTTTCTGGACCAATGGCCAACTGATCATTTTTTGTGAAGGCATGACGAAGGACGAATGAAAAAGTACGTAAATAAGCCAAGAGGCTCCAAGACTGTGTACAAGAACAGAAAACAAACTATGCACAGGCTTTTTTATTGAAAGAAGCTGAACAACTTTTAATTCAAGTAAAGTAAATTTTGGCGCGGTTAGGACTGATGAAAGAATGCCAGATTGGTAGATTTGTGAGATTTGTGTGTTACAATGAGGGAATAATTTTGAAATTACGGATTACGGATTGTGGATTATGGCACCTTAATGGCTTATAAAGTTGAATTTTGTCACGTCATCACAACTGTCGCAAATGCAAATGCCACAAATCACCACCACACACCATATCCAACTTTGCACCATCTTTCCCACTTTCCTCTGTACATTTTACACGTTATATCAGAAGCAGAAAGATGTGTAGAGTGCAGAGTGTAGAGGAGAAGATGAACAACTAACAACTAACAATCATTGAACATTGAATATTGAACAGAAATTTCAATGTACCTTGTACAATGTAGAAAGAAGAATGATGAGCATGACGAGTTGACTGGGGTTGTGAATACCAAGTAGAGTAAAAGTCAAATGAATTGGAATTCAAATGATTCTCCGAAACATTTATCATATTCGCATTCGTATTCGTATTCATATTCATGTTCATGTTCAGGTTCATCAAAATTCAGAATTACAAATTATAACTGTACTAGATACCAGATACCAGTAAGTTTTGAAATGGAAAGATGGAGGAAGTGGATCGATGAATTAATAAAATTTTCAAAAGCTATAGCTTTATAGATCTACATTACATCATTACATTACATGATGATGTAAGAGTTTAACATTACATCATCATGTTATACTTGTACTCTTCGTGACCTATTTCATGTTTCCTGTTTTACAACCGATATCTTTTTTTCATATGCATAAATACAGACAGAAGACAGAGATGGCCGGATTCATCATAACTTCTTTACTTTACAATTTATACTTTATACTTTATGCTCCACTCACTTGGGATTTCGTAAGAAAGTTGTTATGGACACTTTGCCGTAACTCTCGTGAGTCTCGGGTCTCGAGTCATTAGAAATTTTTATTTCCCATTCAAGTTCCGTTGCACGTGTCTCTAAATAAACAAATTCTAAGTGCACGTGTAAAAATAATTTGAGAAATTTGACTTGATTTCATTTACTTTATCATACAAAAATACAAAGTTACCTGAATAACTACAAAAAACATAATATAAGGCTTAATAAATACTTTATAGGTTGACATAATTTTATTGTGACGTTGTGAATTTCATTGTTTTCGTGCACTTCCATAATTTTGGCTGCCCCCTCAAAACTCAAAGTAAAGTGAACTGAGAATGAATGAAAGTATATGTATAATGTTCAAAGTACAGTGTACACTGTACACGAGTTTGGGTTAGTTGGAAAATGTAGAATGTTGTTCCAGTTTTTTTTCACCCTTGTATTGATCGCCCTCTGCATCAATATCCATATTCGTACAATATACATTTCTGGATCAAATTCTTTTGACTGTTGAAATGGTGCCGGTACTGATGATGATGATGATGGTGGGTTCTTTGACTAGAGGAATGTTTCACATGCTTCGACGGATGGATGGATATTGGCATTAGCATTCCAGATTTGGCATGTACTTCTACTCTCAATTCCTCTACATCGAAATCGACATCGACATCCTTCGAATTCGACTTTGACTTTGAGTTGAACAGGAGAGAAAGCAGCATAAGCATTGGCATCCATCTCCATATTTGTAAAACGTACATTGTACATCGTACATGCTTTTCAAAAGGAGGAAGAGGATGGGAATACATCAAGGGATCCACAATCAAGACTCAAGACTCAAGAGAATGTAGGGGAGAAAGTCAGAGCAGAGCGTCTGTCTTTCTACTCTACAAAAAAAATGAAATGTGGGGTAATGTATTCAAAGCTTAAGAAGAAGAAGAAGAAAAAGAAGAAGAGGAAGAAGAAAGGAAAAGACAAAGCTTCTTTCCTTTTAGTTTTTACTTTTCTTACACCTTAAAATATTCAAGCAGTTCTTTCTTCAGTTGAGGTTCGTAGCTCGTAACTACGCATATACAATATATAATGCGCTGCGTGCTCTACACATGTACATCTGTACACATGTAAGACGTGTATGATGAACAACTCGTCATAAAATCAAAATCTGTTTTTTCTGTACCATATATATGATATATGTATAACTCGAACGCAAAAAAGAGTGGGAACTCAAAACTGGAACTGGAACTGTAAAAATAGAGGAATAGAGGAATAGAAAAGAGTCTAAAGTCGAGAGTCTAGAGTTTTCTTTTCAAATTTCACCTTGTGTTCACTGTTCAGTGTTCAGTAGGGAGGAGAATAAAAAGAGAAAGAGAAAGAATCTCGTACGTTTGAAGCATGGAAAAATAGATAAATTTTCAAGTGGGAAGATTGAAGAATGGAACATCGAGGATACACATGGAATCTAGAGTAAAGTGTACAGTGTACAGCATACGCAGATTTTGATGTGCGAGGAGAAAATATTGTCACGTGATGAAGGATTTTCCCTGGGAGAAAGTGGAGAAAGCAGAATTTGAAAATTTGCATTTGCGGAATCCATATGTATGATGTATGTTGTATGATGTATGAATATAGAATATATTTTAGGAAGACAGCGGATGAGCCTTGTTGTCTATCTTTTTCTCTAAGTCTGTGTCTGTCTGTGTCTGTCTTTCAACTCTTTTTCTTATTTTACTTCTCCACCCGTCTTCAACACATCCAAAATCTACATCTACAGCTAGAGCACGGAGCACAGAGCACAGAGCTAATGTAAAAAAGCCATGAATATAGAGAACAGAAAATGGAAATGCCCGAGTGTAAGCAAGAGCTTTCCTTCACCAGCATGCAGATGGGCAATGAATTCCTAGAAAAGGAAGACGAACAGAAAAAACACAGAAGAAGCCAGGCCAAACCATACCAAACCAAGACAAGTCAAGCCAAAGAGAAGACGAGACAAAGACGTAGAACAAGTAAAGTGAGGAAAGTATAAAACTAAAAACTAAAACTAGAACGAATAAGAAAGAAGAAGGAAGAAGATGAACAAGAGGAAAACGGTTTGAACGTGAAGAGAATTATTCCATTTGCCATAAGAAAATAGAAGAGGTTGGGAAGAGGAAGATCGAAACTGTTCTGAATATTAACTGAGATGGCTTTCCTTCCAATTTACAATGATGGATTTGCCACGAGAGACCTTCCTTTCTCCTTTTCTTGTTCTTGTTCTTGTACTTCTTCTTCTACTTTTTCTTTCCTTCTTTAACTTGATCTTCTCGTCTTTACATGTACAATATATTCTTTATTCTCTAGCTTTTCCTCTAGTTATTCCTCATGGTTTTTCCTCTTTTCCCCTCCTCTTCGTTTATGACCTGCTTCTTGTACTGTCTTGTGTTGTGTTGTACTGTATTGCATGGGATCAGCCTGACTACAGAACTGAGAACTACAATAAAAAGTAACTTTAACTAAAGCACCCACTTTTAAATCCTCCATCTTCTTCTTCTACTCTTATTCCAAAGAATAAACAAAACTAAAAGAACAAGACTGAAGTTAAAAAATAGACTTGAAAGACAGGTTCAAGATTAGTTAATCCTCCACATCAAATCGTTCACCATCCCCCCTAATCAGCATTCCTATTCGTATTCCTATTTCATTGTAATTCCTAATTCCTTATTTTCTGTCAAAAACAATAAACATTTTAAATTTTAAATCTAATTTTTCCCCTTCATATTGACTTTAAAATTGGAACATTGAAAACCGAGTTAATCAAGATAATTCAATAGTAAAAAGTTGAAGGAAAATAATTTTAAAAGGGCAATTTTGTTCACATTATCATTAAAATTAAGTCTCTCTAGAATAATTCATTTTGTCCATTGCTGCTGCTGTTGATTTTTTCAAGTATCTGAAAATTCTGTAGTTGAGTTGTTTTTCACTCTTGTTCTTGTTCATTTGCTCGTCATTGTCCTTGTCATCGTCATTGCCATCCTCGTCTTCGTCTTTCACAAACGAATCACGTCCCCTTGTTGTCTAAATATTCACAGCTTGTTACGGCCAGCAACTCCTGTCCTGAATTTATATAACTTGTCCTGTTGCTGTCTTTTTCTTTATCATTGCCTCTGCCTCGCATCTTCTTCATTCATTTTGTTCAGCCTTTACTATTTACCGTCCACTGTTTACTGTTTGAGCCTGTTCTTCAAGTACTTGAATTCTTCAAAGAATGTGTAATACAAAATAGAAATAGAATTTTCTCAACTTTCTCCTGAAGCTATTTTTTTATCTGGATTCGGATCTGGGTATGAAAATTGGAATATGAGAAAGATGGAGTAAATGCTCATGATGCATTATGATTATTATTGTTGATTATCTGTCACTCGGATCATTCTGAAGCTTAAGGAGTCTAGAGTCTAGACTCTTTAGACTAGAGGACTTAAGTTGGACAATCGAGTGCATTTCAGCGATAAAAATGAAATGGGACATTGATGGTGAAATGTGGAGGTGGTTCTAAAAAGAGATTCTCCTCACATTTAAAGATCCAGATATTCAACTACTGATATCAAGTCTCTTGCTCCTTCATACATGTAGAGTGTAGAGTGTAGAGTGTAGAATTTAGAGGAAGTGGAGGATGAAGATGAATAATATAAAATATAAAGAGAAGGAGGAAAAGACCGGATGTAAATAGAAATCAAGATAGTAGACACTAGATTTTAGATACCTTGGTAAGCAAACTCTGCAGACTGGAGACTCATTTATTTGCATTAGTGAAACTCTAGTGTAGAAGCTGGGAGAAGGAGAAGGAGTGAAATCTAAATGATTAAGTGATTCTCTTCAACTTGAGTCTCAAGTCTAAGCTAGTCTCTTGTCTAGAGTCTAGAGTCTAGAATCTCTAGTCTTTAGTAAGCAGCAGGATTTCACTTTCTCCTCAAGCTGAAGCTTCAAAACTCTTCTAAATTTCTTCCTCTAGGATCTAGAATCGAGGATATGACTGTCTATTTGAGGAAAGCCGAGCAAGGCACAGGCAAGTCTGCCATTCAGTCAATAACAGGAATACAATATTATGGTTGTGGCTTTGCATAGCCATAGTCAACCATTTGAATTATCCTTTAAGTTAAATCCAATTCGCTCAATATTCGTTATTCGTTACTTCTTATTTACATTGCATTGCTTTGTCACTTTGCTCACAATTTACTTGAAACTTGCCACATTAGTAATATTATTATTAATAATTATCAGTATATTTTATACAAATTTAATTTTTATTCTTGTTTTTGTTTTGTTGTAGATAATTAAGATGCAAAAAGTAAAAAAAGAAGAAGAAAAGGTAAAAAAAATACGAAAAAGAAGAAGAAAAAAAGAAAGCTATTTTTATTTACAACTGATAATTGTTTTTTGTTTTAAACAAGTCTGTTTAAAGGTATAAATTGTATAAAAATAGGAAGATGGATTTAAATCGTTTTCAAAGTAAGTACAGAAACATCTTTTTACAAAGTTCCTATAGATTTAGAATTTTTGAATGCTGAACAAGAATGGAGAATGTTGAAAGATTAGGAATCAGGAATCAAGATAAAACCTCAAACCGTAAGTTGATGTATGCATATGCAGATCCGATCCAATCCGTGATTGTAAGTCACGTACATGATTGGGATTGGGATTGGAATTGGGACTGAAATGGGATCGAAATGGGACAAAGTTGAGAAATTTTATTCCATAAAAAAAGAAAAAATTTCCCCACACTCACTTTGACTCCGTTCAGCTACAAGGACAACGGCAATGACAACGACAACGAGAAGTCAAAGTCAACTTGAAACTTTTCTCTTGTGCTTTCTCCTTTCTCCATTTTCCGTATTTCCCCTTATTCTCAGCCATGGAATTGATGCTAGTCATACTCATACTAATATAGCTCTATACAGTTCAATCGTCAGGCAGTCGAAAAAGTTGTGAAAGCTCACGTTGGCAAAAAAAATAAATGGAGGAGGAAGGAAAAAAAGATTATTGACGTTCTGATTTAAAGTCGTCCCTTTTATTTCTCACAAATTACATATTTACCCATCAAAGCTGCATATAAATTGTAAATTGTACAAAGTATAACTTGATCGCTGATGGTTGATGGTTGATCGGAAGGAAAAGCTTTTACCCTCTCTCTCCCTTTCACTCCCATTTTCTCATCCCCAACTCAACTCAACTCAACCCATCCCGTCCCGTTCCCACCAAATTACAATCTTTCCTTTCACTTTTTATTTTTTATTCTATCGTTTGATCAAAAGAATAGTTAGGAAAAAGTATGAAGAAAGTAAAGTAAAGTTTTTCAACATCTTTTACATACTCATACTCAAACTCATACTGTATTCCAAAATCCAGAATCCGGAATCAGTCAGTCATAAGTTAAGTTAAGTTAAGCAAAGTTCAGTGTTCAGTTCGTCCTGGACCTAAACTGAAAAAAACTAAAAGTAAAAAAAACTATATTTAGATCTAGAACCAAAACCAGAACCAGAACCAGAATCAGAATCAAAAGCAGAGCCAAACAAAGAGATAAAAGGAAGAGAGGATTCCCCATTACAAAGGAATTATGGCAGCTGACATCAATTTATGCAGACTTTTCAATGTCTTATATCTTACACAATATCTCCTGCTTTTTAGATTGTAGTTACTCTGAATATGTACATATGAGTTATTGTACTAGTGTACAGACATACTGTACAAAAATTGAAGAGAGGAAGGAAAGAAGGCAGTGAGCCACTGAAGAAGAAGAGGAAGATCATACATGCTCCAACATGTTTACAGTGTACATAAGAAGAAAAAAGAAGAAGAAGAGCAGGAAAAGTTAAGAGGAAAGAGTCCTTTAGAAAATGCGTACACATCCCATTCCAGAAAATTACCTACATTACTCTTTTCCTTTTTTTCTTCTTCTTCTTCTTTCTTTTTTGCCTCAGCTGAACGTTGAACGTATTATGTACATCTCGATCTATTTGTGGAAGAGATCGCCTACGCCGGTATTGCTCTATATTCTATATTCTATATGTACATGATGAATGTACTTATGTAGTAGAAAAAAAGTATAGGGGAGAATCGTCAAGTTTTCCATTTGGTTCAAGAGCTATTCATTTAATAACAGCTCATTTTCACCATTTCTTCCCAATTTACACTGATTTCACCATATTTTATGAGCAAGAGCAAGAGCAACTTGAATGTTGCCCATGTCTAGTATCCAGTATCTAGTGTCTGCTGTATACGTGTTTCTTTAGTTGGCTACTCTAGACTCTACACTCTACACTTTGAGCTCTACATTCCAGATTCCAGATTCTAGATTCTAGATCCAACTTCAATTCCTTCCCACTTGAACAGCCCAAATGAACAAACCCATTTTCTTTGATGCGCCCTCTCATACTCTCTTTCCTCTTCAATCTTCACTCTTCACTCTTCAGTCTATACTCAAACATGGTCATTCCTTTAAATCTCACTCAACGCTCAACTCTCAACACTCTCAACCTTCAACAGTTTCACTCCTTGGCTTGCCTTTGGCTTTGGCTTTGTCTTTGATTTTTACCCGCTATGGAAACTCTTTAAATTTTTGTAGGAGCCTGGGCCTTGGAATTGAAAGGGAAATTATAGCTTTTCTTGCCTGGGTTTGTAGTTTGTACACTTGCAGTTGTAGTTTTAGTCGTACTTGTACTTGTGTTTGGTACGAGAATCGGTTTGGAGTCTATAGTCTAGAGAGTAAAGAGGAAAAGCATTGGCTTGGCTTTTCTTTGAATGCTCTAGATTTATTTACTGCCATATTTAAGACATTTTCTCATCACTTTATTTCTCACCCATTTACTGCTTCTCTATTGCCTATTGCCATTTCATTCCCATCGCCACTACACAACTGCTATCACCATTATAAACACATAAGCGGATGATGCTAACAAGCGAAGAAGAATCAAAAGCAACCAGGAATGATGAAAAAGGAAATGGAAGGAAACGGCAGTCAAATTTTTATTGATATTATCTTCAAATTATTACACTTGAAGTTACGATTATTGTTCCAAATTACAGATTACAGCTATTTTTACACTTTTTTCCTTCCGAAACACGGAAAAACATTAGTGTAAAACAGTATTACAAATGTGTGTACAAACTGAAGGCTGGCAAAAAACTGCATCATGGTCCCATTTTATTTACCATTTGCAATCTTTTTTTAGGAAGCAAAGCTTCCTATTGTAATCCTAGTGTCCGTCCATCCATCCGTCTGTGCACAACTAGCCACCTAGCGGATAAATTCGGAACTCTCCAGTAGTGCCATCTAACGGACAAATATGTAAACTCGTTAGTGGCGCAACCTAGCGGAAACTTTTAAAAGAGTATATTCCACATTTGTCCACTTAAGGGCGCATCCATACAGATTTGTATTGAAGAAGTTTTAAGAACTTATTTGAAGTAGACGGGAGGAGCTGTATGATAGAGAAAAGACCCGATGCTTTTTATAGTCAGCTTCGCTTCCGAAGCCTAAAGCATTTTTGCTTTCTAGGCGATATAAAATTGTCACATAGTGAGGATTTTTTACTTTATTTAAAAGTTACAAAACAAAGTTTAGTTCCTACAGGAAACTAGAGGTAGCGCATTTTGAATAAGGCTAAAAAGAAAAAACTGCACGAGCACGTGTACAGTTTGAATTTTACACTAGTTGCAGTGAAATTGCTGAAACGGTTGTGATTTAAATATTTGAATACTCGAATACTTGAATTTTAGAGCAAGTTACGTAAAGGAAACGGGTCATGATTCATGAGTAAAGATTCAAGAGTCAAGAGTCAAATAAATGGGAACGCTTGGATGCGGTAGTTACGTAAGCGGAAACGTAAAATAGCAGAGATACATGGAAATACCAGTACAAGAACAAGTACAAGCACCAGTAAAAGTTACAAGAGGAAAAGGACATGGAACAGTTTCATTGAGTGGATGAATGAATGACTAATGAGTGAGGTAAACGTGAGTGAAAGTAAAACTCTATGCTTGATACTATACTTTGTACACTATACAAGAGCAAAAGTAAAGAATTCTGGAATACTTTAAATAGAACGGAATCACGCTGATGATGAGGAGCAAGCCGATGCCTACAGCCTACTCTTCTGCGTATTACTACTACAGACTGTACGGTGTTCCGTGTACACTGTAGTATAATAGAATGAATAATACGACGGATTTCAAGTGAAATTACGGATCGACTAGAGACTCGAAGTTTATTCTAGTCTCTTGGTTTGGCTTGGTTTGGCTTTGGCTGGGTTTGGTTGGGCTGGTGTCTTAAACGGAAAAGAGGGATGGAGGAGGACAAGGATGACATTGCAAGGGAGGAGAAAAGATGCCAGAACTTGACTCGGAGAGGAAATGAATTGACTGACGGACGGCTAAAGCTGGAAAGAAAAGAAAAAGAGGATAAAAAAAAGAATGAGAATGAGAATGACTATGAGGAAAACAGAGGACAGACAGACAAACTTAAACTAAGCTTGTAGTTGTAGTCGCAGTAGTACTACTAGTGTCACGATGTATCTATGTACAATGTACAGTGTACAAGTATAAACTAGTTGAGAAAAACAGAGAGAGAGAGATGAGACACAGAGTTGAGTTGAGTAAATGACGTTTCATTTTTAGGTTTTCCTACTATATTTCATCTATTTATAAAAATATTTACGCTGTCGATAAAAGAGACAGGAGAGAAAACTCTCCATTTTTCCTCCAATCTTGACACATTTATATACAATGTACAATTCCATCCCATTCCGTGTCCAGCTCAGT
>JABASP010002826.1:0-17532 GCA_019776565.1 Sminthurinus signatus | reverse complement strand
TTTACCAAATTTGTAGTGTTTCGAAGAAACCCCGAATTTTGCGAAACCCGTTTGCCTGGTATAATCAAAAACTGGCAATTCCCGTCGAACTTGTACATTTCTACACTTCGAATGTGGATGACCCCCTTTGATTCAGATCATTCCGGTGGAGCCTTTCGGGTCCCTGGAGTTTCTTCGAAGCACTGCAAATTTGTAAATCCCATACAATTTTCGATAATCATGTAAAACACAATACAATAAAACAAATAACTCAAATGCAAAATGCTTCCTGAAAACCGCATTTATTTAGTCAAACTAAACCTTATCAATCTTACTGCCATCGGATAGGATTTTACTTTTTATTGCTGTAGGTAGGCTTGCTTATAGATTTACAATGGTAAATGACAAATTTTCTTTACTGTACCTACTTTACTTTACAACGCACAGTTCAAATGTTAGATGTTATATTTTAGATGTTAACTGATAATATTATGTTTGATTCTTGTACTAATTTATTATTATTTTTCCTCTTTTTCTTCCTTCAACAATCAACAATAAACATATGAACAAAGATAATCGACAATCGACATGCATTTTTATCGGTGATCTGTGATCTGTGAGTAAAAGTAGGAAAATCATGTTTAATCGTTTCATCCCAATTTATTTTCAACTTGAGTTCACCCTCTAAAACTTCACACTGTATTTATATTTATATTTACATACCATTTCATGTTCATGTTTTATGACTGTACGCTGTACGTGGACTGCACGATACTTATCTGTAATCTGTAAGTTGTTATTGTAGACCTGGCTTGAGTAAATAAAATAGTTGAGAAACTAGGACTCTAGGAATCTTTTACTACCATTTTTTCAAATCAAATCATGTAGTTGGCTTGGCTTGGCCAAGTTTTAAACAATAAAACTGAAAAAGGCTAAATGGCAAATGGTAACTGGTAAACAGTAGTAAAATTAAATGAGTTGAAAAAAATCCACTCATGATTTATGATAGATGATAGATGAAAATTTATACTGTGTAGCATTTTTCCTCTGTCAACTTATCCATATTCCATATTATAATCAATAAAGTTTCTTGTAGATTAGATACATCTCAATTCTCAAGTCAACAACCAACAACTCTCATCTCAAACTTCAAGCATCAATGTCAGGAGTCAGGAGGAAGAGGAAAAGGAAAGGCGTGGAATTTTTTGGAATGAATAAGAAATAAGAAAACTCATTAAATTCCTATTCATATATTCGTATTCGTAATCCAAAATCCAATGCACTGTAAATAATTTTAAGGTTAACCATTTAAAAAACAGGAGCAGCGTGATGCGTCCATTTTCCATACATATGCACTGAATATTTAAAGTTAAATGTTAAATGGTTCTATTTAAAAATGGTTGGTCGTTAGCACTAGATAATGAAATACTTGTTACATGCGACTACAATTAAAAGATTTAATCAAAATTCCCTTTTCAACACTTGCCATTTTCACCTTGCAGCTTGTCGCAAATAGTAAAACAAAAGAAGAATTTGAGTGACTTCAAAATCAAAATCAAATTCATGATCATTCATAATTCTTCCAATTCTTACAATGAGCAATGAGCAATCTGAATCGAGGTAGTCAAACATCTGCATTATATAACTTTTGTGTTCTCATCTCAAATCTCAATGTTCAATGTTCAATGAAAAATCACAAGTGTGAATCGTGAATCAAATCAACTTTGTGATCGACATTTTTCATTTCTCAATTCTCAATCCATTTTTTTCATAGCCATAGCCATAGGTCAACACTCAACACTCAGCGCACTCAACACTGAAAAGTCAATTCAATTAAAAATCTACAAACTGCAAACTGCACATCATGATAAAATGAAAAATGATAAATGGCAAAGTACAGCAAAGTTATACTATTTTGTGCAGAAGAATAAATGTGAGTAGCAAAAGATAACTATAAACTTTTAACCATACAGAGCACAGAGCACTTTACGTTTAACGTTTTAATGTACAATTAAACCGTTTAATGTATTTATAATTGAAAATGCACGGTCAATGTCTTTGTTAATTATACGTGCATGTAACATGTACAGAATACACACGAGAGTAAATATCTGTATTTCATACAGCAGTTAGGAGTTGGTCAATTATATAAGGAAGGTTATGGATTATGGATTATGGAACGCCATCAAAATAGATAAAATTATAAAATTATAAAAGAACATATAAATGATATTACATATTACATGTGCATGTTCCTTGTACGTTATTTGTTATTTATCTATTATTATTATTATTACTTATTATTATTCTTGTAAATTATAAATACACACGTCATAAAACTTCAAATGTAGCATGTCACAAAGAACATTGAACATAGAACACAGACCGTAGAGCGAGAAGTAACTAAATAAATTTCTTACAGTGGTGAACCATGAACCATAATAATATAAAATATAAATATCGTAAAAAAAAACCACAAGTAATAATTACAAGTATTTGTATGAAATTTTCCCTGTGCATTTTGAATTACAAATTGTGAATTGTGGCTTATCTAATACCTAAAAGCTAATGCAAAGTTTTATGTATGTATAATGTCTACTTAGTTTTTACTGTGTTACTGTACTTGCTACCTAAATACTGTACTAAATACTAGTGTCAAAAATATCCTCGTAAATAGTATTCAGAATTCATGTCAAAAGTCACACCCATTCTCAAACCCTTCTCTGCATTCTCCTGCGTACTTCTACTTCATTTTTTCCTACCAGTTTACTAGTAACTAGTAACTTGTAGATATATTACTCATTGTTCATGATTCATGATGTCATCATACCTAAGAACTACAAACTACAATTTTTTAAACTTTTCCTGCCACAAGCATCAAGACTCATGAATGAATAAAGACATACTTTGTGAGTCTATGATATTGATATTGTATTCATTTTCCCTAAACACTAAACACTAAACAAAACAGTAAACAGAAAATATGACAGTTTGGTAACATTTTGATGGCAGTTCTGTTTTCTGTTGTCTACTATTAAATTTCAACAAAAATGGAAATGCTCTTTAATTCTCAATGATTCTCCATCCTCCATCCTCGATGCAATAGACAACAGACAACAGACATTGTATATTGTATAATACTTTTATCTTTTATCCAACATGTGTTTTTCCAAAATAAACACAAGTGGCCATTAATATGCTAACGAGAATGAGAACGACTAACGACTAGGGACTTTACCTATGACATATTAGACATGAGACATGAGACATGACATAATGCATCTGGCATCTGGTACAAAAAGGGGAAAAGGTAGAGAGAACTTGAAACTTTAATTGAGTTGACATTATATGGACCAACCAAGAGCCAACAACACACAACAAACAACAAACAACCACAAAAGCACGAAGGCACGAAGGACAAGGTCAACTCCTTGTTTACTCTTTAATCATAACAAGAGTGACGAATGGAATTCGAATGGCAATTGGCAATTGCTAAATGCTAAGTGGTAAATGGTAAGCATGGGCACTGTTATTGTTTTTATTATTATTATTATTATTATGTTTAGATATTATCAACATTTTGTTTTATATAACTAAAAACCAACCCAAGCCAAACCAAAGATGCAGACTGTAAACTGTAAACACTTGATACTTGATAGTAAATAGACTAAACATAAAAGTTAAAAGTATTTATACATTTTATACATGAACAATTATAACTCCAAATGATCTTTGCTAAACATAGCACAGAAAAGGGTGATAAACTGTGCTAAATGTTTACTTGATGGTGGAGGAGTGACAAAATTGACAATTGGCAGGTGATGAGATCAGATGAGATGAGACGAGATGAGTCAGGCGGAAGATAATTATACATTACAGTTGAAGGAATTGCTCATCCTTTATTGAAATTACATAACGCATAACTGACTTATCAACTTGATGATTCGTTTGGTTCTTGGTTCGTTGATTTTTTTACAGTCAGCTGCTCTTGTAAATACTTGTAATAGATAACACCCAACACACGTAACTTTTTAGATGCATCGAGTATCGAGGCTCAAGTCTCAAATTCACCAAAGGAAGCATTATGACAGACTTTTTGTCTTTTCCCAACTGTCAAACTCAATTTTATCATTATCGTCTGGATTCTTGAGTCTTGATTCTTGGTGATATAAGATATAACCAAAACGAATAAGGAATAACGTCAAACGTACATATGGCAAATGGCAAATGGCGAAACAAAACAAAAACGTGAGATGATACAAGAAAAAAATTCTTGCTCTCTTAATTCTTGTACTATGTGTACTGTGTATTGTATTTTGTGTGTATGTATTAACTAGTATTTGGTTTTCAGAATTACTCTGTTAACTTTAAACATTAAAGGGAGAAGATTCAGCGGAATTTGTGCCGTTGCTTACGTGCACGAGCGCTCACATGAACCATTTACCATTTGCTACACAAACTCCAAACTCCAAACCAAAAAGTACAAAGTACAAACGACAGCCTTTTATATTTTATATTGTATTTAGTATTTACTGAGCATTTTGAGCATTGAGCGTGGAGCACAAATTTCAAGGAATTTAAGCTTAAATGGTGAGCTCAAAGCTCAAATCTCAAAAACTCAAAAGTACGAAAAGTACACGTTTTTTGTACAACTTTTAAAACTGAAAACTCTTTAATATCGTATATTTTACTATAGAGAACAGAGAACAGAGTACAGAGAATGGGGGAAAATAAGGAAGAGGTAGAAAAAAAACGGTGCATGTTCTCGCTTCGTTTCCTTTCTGTTTTAAGATTTGAGATTTAAGTGAGTCAAAGTCTAAATTTGAGTTTGGATTCAAATTCAAATGCAAAAGTAGAAGCAGAAGCAGAAGCCGAACCACAACAAATAATAAATGCACAAAATGTATAAAGAATACCTACAGAACATTTTGCAAGACGAAGTAAACAAAAGAGAATTTTTAATCCACAATTCAGAATTCAAAACAAAGCAAAACAAAAGCCTTTTTACTTTTGTGTAAAGCCAAATAACAACAATCTGCAATCAGCAATCAAGCATTTTAGATTTTAGTTTCAATTTCCCTCCTTATTTTTCAGTCTTGATTGAAAAACTGAAGAGTTTCATACTCGATTCAAGAGAGTAACTGTTCACTGTTGACATGATATGAGTCAAAATATTGTACGATATCTTCATCCATCACACAACACACAATATAGCATAATACTAGAGTAATTAAACTTGGTTTTTTTCTCGTGATTTCCTAATGGGAAATTAATGATGGTGAATGCTGTTGATGAGTCATTACAGTATGAAAAATGAAATGTGGTCAAGAGGAGGAAATGAAACGTAAAGTGAACCTTTCGATAATCCAACATATGTACAAAATACAGAATACAGTATGAAAAGCATGAATTATGAATTATGAATAATTAGACTGAACGGGGAAAACTTTTACACATTATATTATTACTTTTGAAGAAAGGAGAATGGGCATTTAAATAGAGATAAAGGAGCTTTCAATTTTAAATAATTTTTCAATATTCAGCATAGTCAAGAGTTAACACGACATATTGAATACACCAATACAATATAATTATTCCATTTTACACTCTACACTCTACACTCTACACTCTGATTTCTTCTCCATTATTCATTTTTCCAATTCCCTACTCAAAACTCCAAACTTCCAAACGGTAGACGGTAGATACTTTTGTCTTTTGCCATTTGTAGTTTGAATAGTGCGCAAATGGAAAGTTTTGTTTCTTTTTTCTTTATATCACCTCAAGGAATGCGATAAATTTGAAGTTTTTGAAGTACATTTAACATTTACAATTTAAAGGCTACTGGCTTCATATATTTAGACTATGTTGTATCTTGTGTACAGTGTACAGATACGTGAAAATCGTACACTTTACATTGTACACTGTATATGTAATACGTAGAATGCAGACGCTGAGTTTGAGAATCTACAGCTATAAAAATAAATGAGGCAGTAGAAAAGACAAAACAAAACATGAAGCAGCATGTACAAAACACAAAAGAGCATCGTACAATAGAAGAAAATAACAGTACCACCAGAACATAATGTTATATTATAAAAAGAACGAAGATGATAAACGACATTGAAAATTGAAAATCTATTATCTACTCACTGTTGAACTGTTGATGTTGTCTTTGTATACTAACTGCTGACTTGCTGATATTATCAGCAATCGAAATATTGAATACATTCGTACATATTACACATGTACGACATTATACACGTTATAGATTATTGATCGTGAAGAAAAAACAGACAAAGCAGGAAAGTTGATAATGATCGTAGCTTCATAATTACCATAATTAAAAAGTAAACATAAAATATTGACCAAAAGTCAACAGTCAACAGTCAAAAGATGCTGCATTTTTTTACTATTTACTATTTACCGTTTACTATTTGCTACTTATCAAGTATCAAGGTAGTTGGAAAATCTGTACAATACAAAGTACACGAATCAAGAATAAATAATAATCGACAGGTCTTTAAAAATAAATAAATAAACAAAAATCCAGTGAGTGGCCGTCAACTTTTTCCACTTTTTCCAACACTTCAACTTCAACCGCGTTCTTAATTCTTGCGGATTCAGGATTCACGATTCGCGTTATGTACAAAATACAAAATACCAAAGCTCTATGAACTATAAACTATTGAATGAGGATAAGTAATTATAAATTATACCTAAAACAACAACTCAACTTGAAACTTGAAACCCAGCTGCACACTGCACAGTGCAAAAGTTTCACATGGTTTTATGAGGCATGCAAATTCTCAGCTCGCATCTGAAATTCAAAGTGCAAGATGCAATATGCACATATAACAGTACAGCACACAGAGTACATCACACATCACAGTACCTGTCTCCATGTTATTGTTATTCTAAGGTAAATAATAATACGAACAGGATGAGTTCAGATTTCAGAGGTATGAAAATCTCAAAACCCATAGTCAAGTTCTTGAAGAAAAAGAGAGTGTAATACAGAATTTAGCAAAAATTACACAGTAAAAAATACACAGGGTGAAAAGGAAAACATGCATAGCTTACAGCATTCAGTGGAACACCTGACTGACTGATGATTCAGACTTCAGAAATAAGAATCAGTAGGGTGGGCGAAAACCCAGCAGATATACACATTACACATACTTCAATTTAGTGTGTGTAAGCTTAAATATGATTATACTTGTAACTTGTACAGAGTACAGCGTACAGCGTACAGGTATTTAATTCATAACTCACAACTCACGACAATATCTGTGTACAATCTACAATTTACAATTTAAAAGCTACGGGGTTTAATGTTGGAGGCATCTTACAACTTACATCTTATTGAAGTGCCTATAGATTCTACATGTAAAAAACACGGCAGCAATCATGATGATAATAATATTAGCAACTTTTTAATATACAGCTGATGCATCTGCATCTGTGTTATTTACTATGTTCTATGTTCTGCGTAATGACTAATGACAAGCATGAAATTTTGATTTTAGTTCAGATTTTGATTTCGGCTCGACTAGCAACTCTCGATTCTCAACTGTTTACTTTTTAGATACTAGTAAAGATACCTGTCTGTGCTCAGTACCTACTGAGGAAATCGGCCACGAGACACAAGACACGAGACATGTTAAAAAATTTACATTTCGTATTTCGTACTTGGTATTTTGTACCAAATATTAAACACTAAACACCAGACATTAAATGTTAAATATGCACATTTTGAACTTTAGAACATGGTAAAAGGTAAAAGGTAAAAGAGAAATTCGCATCATCCATCTTTTTCATCCTGCATCTTTCGTCTTTCGTCCTACCTTTTTTTATTTATTTATTAAATTATTACTCACTGAATATTATATTAGATGTGACGGATTTATGATGCTCATTTTTCATTCCGATTTCAATTCCAATTTCAATTCCAATTTTTCCCAGATATTAGATATCATAAAAAAGTAATGAAAGTTGTCATATTTTTTCATGTGGGATATAGCATATAGCAAAGTATATAGTAAAATGAACGGTAGAATTTATAAAATATAATGTCACATACAATAGTCCCTGTTAGGGCGAGTTACATATTTAAAATGAAAAATTCCCAAGTTTTTACAATTTGTATGTGTTTAACACAGTACAACAAGAGTTTCTGTCAAGTTTAGACTCGATCCGACTGGATTAAGTGGTCATTTGACCACGTCAAAGTGCCCAAATTTGATGAGAATGTGAAAAAAAATCGAACTTTTGGTTCAACTTGAACGCCGCTTATAGACAAATAATTCAAATTTACTTACCACTACAGCTATAGATATTGTTCTGAAACTTCAGGTTCTTGTCAGGTGGAATTTTTGTGTAAGCGGCGTTCAAATTGAACAAAAGCTTGACATTTTTTTTTCAAATTCCCTTTAAATTTGGACACTTTGACCTCGTCAAATGACCCTTAAATCAAATCGGATCGACTCAAAACTTCACAGAACCTCTTATTTTACTAACTTGGAAAACTTTGGAATTTTACGTTTGAAAAATATATGACTCGCCCTAGTCACTACATAATAGTGTACACTTAGAATATAGATCACCGTCAATAATCAATTTGTCACTTTTATCATTCCCCATTCACAATTCACAGTGTCATAAAAAATATTAGTGTTACTATGTAATTGAATTATACGGTCGAGTGCTCATTTTTAATTTTTGATTTGTATTGTGAAAATTTTCAAAAAGAAAAAAAAGTAACATGATGTGAAGCTTGAGCTTTGAGCTTGAGTGAAAATTGTACAATCTTCTGGTGGACAGTAAATTATAAATGGTAAAAGTGTGAGATATGAAAACCGGATTTTTGGACTGGGTCGCCATTCCATTTCCCATTCACCATCAACATTACTTATTCCTTACTCTACATTTCACCTAAACGTTTTCTATATTCTATCAAGACTCAAGACTCAAGTCGCAAGACTCGAGAAAAGATGCAAAACACAATATACAAAATACAATGTCCGATGTGCCGATTTGCAATTTCCAATGTTTAACATTTTTTACCTTCAAATTAGCAAATCGGAAAGTTGAGCTATGAAAAAAGCACAAGTATTTGCATCTTGTATTGTTTTTTAATCATTTATCATTTATCAAGAATGGAGAATGAATGAAATTGGAATGGACAATAGACAAGCGATTATATTGACTATTTATTACCATGATTTTTTATTCTCCTCATTAATTAGCATAACAATAATAAATAATACTAATAATCCACTAAATAATTCCAAAGGACAAAAAGAAGAAAGATGACGAACAACGAACAAGAAGAAGAACAAGAAAAGGAAGCGCCTCATCTTTCTTGTTTATTGTTATTTGTTTTTGGTTTGGCTAATAGAAATTCTTTTGTTCACAATGCTCAAGAACAAGAAGTATTCACATTGTACAGATTCAAGATATCGCAAGATCAACACACGAGAATGACGCATAATATACATAATAATTCTTTACACATGCGTTTCCTATTAGAATTAGAGGAGAAGTTTAATGTTTGACAATTGATTTTTGATTTTATTTCATCTTCTTTTCTTGACTTGACTTGAACAAAACAAACTGTTAAAAGTGCAAGTATTTACAACATATTATTTTGTACGTAGGTATTTCATTCATTTATTAAAGATTAAAGGTATAGTAAAGCCTTTTCCTGTGTAAAGTTGTGTAAAGTGTAAAGTGTGAACACTGAACACACTAGTTGAATTTTAACTTTTGAGTATTGACTATGGATATAAAGTGGAGATGATAAAGGTGTGTATCTTTTTTTTCTATGTGAACTTTCCTGTTCTATC
Source organism: Sminthurinus signatus (assembly GCA_019776565.1). NCBI lineage: Eukaryota > Metazoa > Arthropoda > Collembola > Symphypleona > Katiannidae > Sminthurinus > Sminthurinus signatus. The sequence continues at coordinate 7,708 of JABASP010002826.1, read as the reverse complement.
CGTAATAAAATCCCTAATAAATTTGTTTATTGATACTCGTTATTTAGACTCACCCATAGCAAAAAAAAGCACTCACAATCCATCAATACTAGATATTCGATAGTCCATAAGTTACTCTTTTACTCCATTGAGTTTTGAGTATCTATCTATGTTAAATACACTCAGACTCTACCCACACTCTGCTTGTATGAAGTATGAAGTATGCATAATGTAACACTTTTGATTATCACCAACACCAAACACCAAACCAACTGTCGATTGTCGATAAAAAGAGAGAGTACACAGTTGTAAACTGTGTGTACATTTTGTACATGAGTTGTGAATTGTAACCGGTAACCTGTAATCTGTAAGCTGATCCACACACATAGAATACAGAGATAGAAACAACATTGTATTTTCCATTGGTTTGATTGGTTTTTAATAACCATGTGTTTTTTTTGCTCAATTTTGTAGATGGATATTTTATATTTTCCATTTTGCACTTGATACTTGATCATTTTCATTTATGGCCAATCTTCGGCAACTTCTTCTTGTTCCTGTCTTTCAATTAAAGTTGATTCAATTCAGGTGTAGTAAATACTAGATACTAGATGCGTCAGTAGCTTTTACATATTGACAAGTAAAAATATTCAATATCTTTTCAAGTTTCAAGTACATCTTTCGCTGTACAGAGAATATATTGTAAATTGTAAAGGGTAGTGACGCAAAGAGAGAAACGTTACTTTTTTAGATGACAAAGAAATCTCATCACGTTTCATTACAATTTGCCAGTACAATTTACAATTACCAAATACCAAATTGCAAATGCCAAATAGTAAATGCCAAATGCTTGCTTAAAACCTAGGAAATAAATAGTCCCTTGAATTTTCATTATTTTAGAGGAGAAGAGCTTCTGCCGTTCTGCGTGTAGTGTGTTGTGGTGCGGTATTTGGGATTTGGGATTTCTTGTAAAATGTTTAGTGTTTTGTGGTCGGAGATGAGAAGAAAGGAGAAAAAAAGTCTGTTTCGGTTTGTATTCTTCATCTGTATCTGTAATCTGTATTTGGCCGTCTTTCGGCTTTCGGCATTTACTTATTCACTTACGACTAAGGAATTACGAATTACGATATCGCCAGTCATTTTGCTGTTTGTGCTTTGTACTTTGTGCTCATTCTCTTTTTTATAGCACGTGGGAATTGGGAATCGGAATTCCTCAAACCCCAAAACTCAAAACGATATAAGATGTACATATTTTTATGGTTTGGTTTGTTTTGGGTGTCAGATTTTATAATAGAATTCAATTCAGTAGTCAGTATAGTAAATTTTGACTGGGGAGAGGAGAATAAAGAAGAGATGCAAAAACTGTGACATGGCACACGAACTACTAAACAATAGACAACAGAACACACAAGAAACCTCAAAATATATGTACATAAACGGAACGATTACAGATTAAAGATGTCCAAGTTGTGCTTCGCCAAAATCCAAAATCCAACATATCTTACACCCATAACTTGGGATTACAATTGTAAATTACAATATAAATATTAAATATGTAAAACTGAGGAAGATTGAAATATCATCCTAAATCCTAAATCATGGGCCCAAAGTCAAAAGTCCTAATTCCTAATTACATACATGATACATGACAAAAACTCCAAACTCAAAGGACCCACAAAATATGAAATTAAAATATCTGCTTTGAATACATAATTCATATTTAACCACACACCTTTTTATTCTACGGTATGCATAGTAGTAAATCCTAGTTCCAAAAGTAATATGTATTTAGTATTTATGTATTCCTCAAAAGTCAAAACTCAAGACAAAATTCTACTCATCCTCACCCTTTTCCTATTGTTATTTTTATTGTGTAGGACACACGACACATTACTGTATTTTGTATGTTGTGTGTTATGCATTTTCCTATGAAACATTTTACTGTACTTTGTACAATGTACATTTCTTTGTGCATCCTTCACTCAAATCTCAAATCTCAAGACTCAAGACTCAAGAAATGATTGTCAAGTGTCAAAAGAAGAATGAAATGACTCTTTTTTTGTAATTTATCACCACAGTCAGCAGTCAGTGATGTACGGTGGCTGCCGTATTTTTCTAGTTCTGCATATTCAGTATTCAGTATTTACTTCTTTCAGGAGCTTTTTCAATAGCTGTCATTGTCACGTGCAACAAAACTCAGAAAATACAAATATTCCAATGTACAAGTATTTATTGTTGCATTTTTTTATGAAAATTATTTTGTTTCTTACCCTGAGAAAAACAACAACGAAACTAGAGAATCGAGGGAATTTTCTGTGGAAAATTGGGTAAAGGGGAAAGTGGACTCGACTCACTTTACATTTGACAAAAATTGAAATTGGGAATCACACATCTTATAGTTAAATTACACAAAACACACAGCACTTTGATTTTTCTAAATTTTAAAGATCAATAATATTCAATGTTCAAAATTTGGTTTTTTTAACTGAAACAGGTTGAAAACTGGAACTTTGAAAAATTCACAACATGTTATCTACACTATAAAATCTAAAATCCACTCGTAAAAATAGAATTTAAAACTAAATCGTTTCATTTCCTCTGAAGTAATCTAAAGTCTGAACACTGAACGTTTGCCATTTGTACAAAAAATTGCGTGTTCCTCTCAAATCTCGACTAACTTTAAAGTCTCAAATCTAGGTACATTTTGTGTGTATTTTGTACGATATTTTGCATTGTGCAATGGAATTTTATTTATGCATGCAGAACCGCTAATTATTACTGGTATTTGTTGACTGCCGACTGCTGGCTATTCCATGTTGACGTTTATCTGTGTTTCTGTGTCTATTTATCTATCTACAATCTACAAGTACAAATTCAACATTCCCTATTTTCCATTCTAAATTCTGCTGCTGCCAGTTCAATTTCAGCAGAGTTGCGTTTAGCTGTTCAGTTGTTAGTGTGAAAAAAGAGGGAAAGGGATTTAATTTCACAGAATTACAGCTCTCATCCACCGCCTAATTCATTCCATACACGCAAAAATCCGCACAAAAACTACAATAAAAAGGCTCAAAAATACACACAACATCAAACACACAGACATAAACATATCGTAAATTCCCATTTACATTCAGAGTCAGAGTCAGACTCCTGCAATAATCATAACATAACAATTAAGGCTAATGAGCATCAAGCATTGAACATTGAACAAGTTGTATATCTGTTTCCATTGCTGTTAGTAATTACAATGTACAATTTATGTGTACATTTTCAGCAAGAAAAAGTACAAAATAAAACAGCACAGTGGAATTATTACTCACTGTAGATACTTATTTTGAGATTTGATATTTGCTCTTTGCCATTTCATTTGTCTCATAAACATGTAAAAAGTGTATAATATATTATTATTATTATTATGTAATTTCAGAAACTGAGAATGAAAAATCAAGTAGTTGACGAGTCGATTAAATAATACTTGTTAGTTGTTCAAATATTATCTGTAGGCTTTGAATTCAAAGCTCAAGATTTCAAGTATTTTGCAGAATTCCAAAGCACGCATTAAATATTAAACAGAGTGTAAAATAGATATTTCTGTCTTGTGTCTTTTGTATTTTCTATATTCTATACATGTATAAAAATTGGCGAGTCCTTGGGCTTCCTTTTTTATTTTCATGTTTCATGCAAAGTACTACATAAATTCCGTCCAACTTCTAAATTAAGTATTACAGGAGCTCTTACATATTTTTTTATGAACATTTCTCATGTTCAATGTTCAAATCCCAGTTACGTTAATAAGTTGAAAAAGTAACTTGAATTATCTTTTTACCATGTTCAATGTTCACAATTTGCCAGTGTCCTCGCATAATTGAGCACGGAGTATAGAACATTCACGCTGAATAACTGTTAACTGTTTCAACTTTGATGGTACTCTCAACACAAAAGTCTTAGCTCACAAGTTACAAGAAAAGATGCGCCTACTTTATCTTTCACATATTGTAAATTGTAATATTCAAGTTGAAAAAAAGGTGCAACACATTGATTAAAGCGCTCTGCATTTTGTATTATGGATTGTGTATTGTGTATTATGATAATGGGAACCTAAATGGGTTTTCGTGAGAATTTCGCACACATCACAGACATCACAGAGGTAGTCACAGATGACAAATTATACTCGGAATTTATAAAAGTATGCAGAATCTAGAATCTAGACGAAAAACGGCGGTGGTGGATGCAGTTGAGAGATGAGCAAAATGACAAATGACAAATTGCAAATCCATGATATAATTTTAAGTTTGACAAATGCACTTTGCATTCCTGGTTTATTGTTAGAATTTGGAATTTGGAATTTAGAGTGCACCCAAATTATTCTCCTCTATTAACTTTTTAATTCTTCTAAAGTCTGCACTGCAGAGAATGCAAAAGCATTTGTATATTGAGTATTGTGTGTCTAATTGTAAGTGAATTATTGTCTGCTGATGATACTGATATTCCATTTAGAATTTAAATGGTAAATGGTAAATTTACCTGTGAGAATGAGGAGAGACAAGAGATGAGAAGAGATGAGAAAAAAAACAGGTTAGAGTTGTGATAGATGAAAGATGAAATGTGTGAAAATTGTTCAATGAATTCTTGCGTCTTGACTCTTGAGACTTGAGTTTTGAGTTTTGACTGATGGAAAGAAGAGGAATTCCAATTACAGTAATTTCAATTGGAATTGGACAATTTCATGCTCACTCTCTTATATTTTACACTGTAAACTGATTCTGTCAAGTACATATTTTTCTAAAGTAGTAAAGTAACAAGTTACAAGTTGCATCTTCCACATATAGAATATAGAACATGGAATGTAGAATGTAGAAGGTAACTTCACACTGACTCAAAACTCAAGCTTGAAGCACGTCAATTCTCAGGTTTGGTTTGGTTTGGCTGGTTCTGCTTGAGTTGTAGGTTGTGGATTGTAGAATTGTTGTAGATTGTAGATGCGTCAATCAAAATCCAAAACCCAAAATCAAGAATGAAAAACTTCCCAAAAATGACTACACATTAGAAAAATTCATGTCCATATTTGGATTCCTTTTTTGATCAAAACTCCAAATGTAAAACTGTAACACACTTAACATTCAACACTCGACACTCAACTCGATCCTCACTTCTCAGTTCTAATCCCTTAATCTTTTACACCTCCTTATTTATTAAATGCTTAGCCGTTCCCGTTTGCCGTTTGCCTTGCCGGTAGTTTACTTATAATCCGTTTGATTTTTCATTAGCCCAGCACAAAATTCAAAAAATGCAAAAAAATTCTATGTGTAGTCTTGAATCTTTAACTATTACAGAATAAAGAAGAAGTTTTGATTTTTGATTTTCTCGATTGTATTTTAAGGATTTTAGAAATTAGAAAACGGTTTTCAGTTCAATTTCCTTTTGTAGGTTTAGATTGTACATTCACTATGGAAATGACAACAATAAGACACGATCTCCTAAGAATCTCTCACGCTGCAAGCAGGACAACTGGAGTTAAATTATTGAGCGGCGTTCAACTAATTCACGTACTCGCACAAAAATTCTACTTCTAAACTCCCGTGAAAAATTAATAAAACTGTCCCGTCAGTCTGTTTTGACTTTTTGACTTTTGATTTTTTGCCTGGAATCTGGTTCTGGAATCTGGAACTGTGAACTGTGAACGAGTTACTACTACTGAAATAAAAGTACAAGTACAAGTATTCACAATGTACAGTGTACAGGTTTTGAGCTTTGACTTTTGACTGGTCGGATTTAGAGGAAATGGACCACGCTCTGCTGAATTTTCATATTTTGGTCTATGTGTTTTGTGTTTTCCAACTCGACTCAACTCAAGTCAACTCAGTCACAATTCACAATTCCAACTTCCAACCCATTTAATTCCATGGAGTGGAATCATAGTACACTTTTATAGTTTGTAGTTTGTAGTTAGTACTTACATAATATAATTACTACAGCACGAAAAACACAAAACAACAGTGTAACTCAGCTACCTATGCTCTATACTTTATACTTGTAAATACTTCCTCCTACTCTATATTATGTATTCTGTATACGAGTAAATAGTAAATATATTACGCGTAGCATTCATACACATTACACATTACACACATGTTCACTCTGTCTCTCTCTCTCTGTCTGTGTCTGCTGTCTACTCACTCCATATATTTTTATTTAGGCATTCGGTATTTAAGTTGGGCAGTGAACTTGAAGGCATGGAAAAAATCCATCAAACCAAACCAAACCAAGCCAAATAAACCCAAAACATTGCATACATAATAAATTACATAGACCAAAAAACTCTAGTCTAGAATCTAGAAAACGTAGAATACGTAGAATATGAAGTATGGAGTAGAGAGGAGGAAAACCACAAACAAAAAACCCAAAATATTTTCATAGTCATTAACTTGAAATTGAATTGTGAGTTGGAGTTTTCGATTCAAATTCCATGTATATTGAATATTTCATGTATTTATAAGGAAAAATGGAAACGGGAAATAGAAAAGCACGCATTTGGACATGAACTCACAACTCACAAGTCCAGTTCAGTTCAGTCCAGTCACTCGAATAGAATTGGATTGGGAGAATGACCAATGTCATTTAGATTTTAATCGCACTCGAATGTTGAGAGTAAAGAGAGTCAAGCGTTTACTTTCAATCCGTTTAGAATCGAGTTAATTGGTAAATGATGACAGGTACACAAAATGCATAATATATAATGCTTACAAAGTTCAGACCAAACCAAACACCAAACCAAAACAATGCATAAAACATGACTTTTACCGCTAACCGCTATACTTACTGGAAACTGGAAAATGGAAAATTAAACGACAACAACATCAACGAAAAAAAGTCTACTGCGTATATCACATTTCTCTTCTGTTTTTGTTGATGTTTAATGTTTACGTTTACTTTAATGAGATTCTACAGCTTATAGTTTTATAGTTTTTTGCTTTGTTTTGTTATGTGGTTTGTGTCATTGGACTTTATAATTTATAATCTATAATCTTTCGTAATAATTGAGAAGATATTATTTTAAATTCAAAATTGAATGTGCATAATATTACTGTGTACATCTGGAAAAATAGGAAATAGGAAATTGCTTTACTTTTTTACAGGATAAAAAAATGAGGTAATAAAAAAAAATAAAACGGCCAGGCCAGAGGAATAAAAAAAAGCATGACACATAAATAAACGTAAATAAATAAGTGCAGTGCAATGGCAGTGATACACATTACACATCACGTCTATCGTCTATGATCAATATGCATAAGCACAGTATGCATACTTTAAAACATGTAGAACACCATTTTTTACTAGTAAATCACATGCATAAAACTTGCGTGGATTCGGAGTCGAGATTCGAGGAGATGACGATGACCATCATTATCATCTTCATCAGTAGTCAGTAGTCAGCAGTAGCATCATGATTACATATGTAGGATGTAGGATGGATGATGAGGATGACAACGACGTGATTTCACGTATACAGCATAATGTACACTCTTAAAACCCAAACTCAGACTCAAAATGCAAAACCAAAATAAAATGACACGAACCACAAAAGCACAATACGGAAAAATGCAAAGGTAGATATCAGATAGTAGATAGGAGTTGGTTTTGTCGTCAAAGTCAAATAAATAGTTGGTTTTCTAATTTATAATAAAATTGTCAAAGCTCAGGGTAAAAATATATAAATTCATGCATCAGTTTT
>JABASP010002825.1:0-17537 GCA_019776565.1 Sminthurinus signatus | reverse complement strand
AGAATTCAGGGTTTTTATAGTTTACAAGCACTTACATATACACATTATACATGTATGTATGTATGAAGCAGGGATATGATAAAACCAAACTTAAAGTCTCAAGAGTTATTATTACTTGATTTTCAATCTCTAAGTGTGCAGTCAATAAAAAAAAAGAAATCTAAGATGAACCACGTTATATTTTGCGTCCTCAACACTATACTTATTTGTAACTATTTGAATGACGTGGTACGAGTTGAAGAAGTATTAGCGGTAGTAGAAGTAGTGGTCGTCATAGAAGAAGTAGTAGAAGAAGTAGTAGAAGAAGTAGTAGAAGAAGAAGAAACGTTAGAAGGATTTAAAGGATTCTGTGGTCTAGATTGAGGAGGTCTAAAAGGTGGGATTGTTAATATTCGATTTGCAGCCATTGCAGAAGGAGAAGGCAAATCAAATGCTTTTGTAGCCTCTAGATTCGATAGTAAGGTAGCAATTTGTGTCGTCTTTACTGTAAGTCGGTCAATAATTCGACCTTTGTCGTGGAGTTCCTCTTCACATTCCTATGGCAGAAGCAGTAAGAGTAAAGAGATTGGTACACATATTATACATTTTTATTCATCTATGCATAAGAAATAAGAAACCTACACTTCAAAATCGTCGTATGTTCTACACATTTGAAAAGAAAACAAACTCGAAAATTGGAAAATACATAAAATACACGATAAAATGACTTTTCTCCCTCAACAACTTTCTCCTGTTATATGTAGCTTAATAGTATGTAATGTGATATCTACCTATCAAATGTCAGGTACCTAAGAAATCGTCCGTTTCTACTGTGTATATATTTAAATGTCAACAAGTACCAAACTCAAAAGCAAATGTCACAGAGGTTTTGTCAGGAAATGAAAATGAATAAAAGTCACTCATTCGAGACATTTCACTGCTCTCAGAGGAGTTGAAAGCAACAGCTTAAATATTTGATTGATCCTTAAACAATGTTTTGTTCAAGGTAGTTTTTCATGCATCTTTAGGACATTGTATAAAAGTAGGAATCTGAATAATTTTAAAAATCGGATAAAAATAAGTGTGAACTTTTTACTTAGTCGTTAAAAATTGTATAAACGTTTGTAAAATAACTTGGAAAGGATTTATGAAATAAGAAAAAAAGTGAATCGTAAAGTCACAAGTAGTAAGTAAACAGCAAACAAGAAAAGTATACAAATCAACAAGTCAAATAAAAACCTTGAAACTTTGTTAGTATGTGCAGATTCTTTTCATGTTTCATCTAATAACAAGGTAATGTAAAATGTATACAGCATGAAAAATGCACATTTGTAAATATTTTTACCGATAAAAATTAAAAAGTAGCTTTTTACTTTTTATACAATAAATTTAACACTAAAAATTCATTAGCGTATTTCAAAATAATTCGCATAATTCAAAACCCTTAATGAGACATGAGAATACAAAGAATAATAATTAAACTTAATATTATTACATATAATATATAAAATTTTGTAAGGAATAATTTTGAAATATAGAAATGAAAGGAGACCAACCTGAAGCTTACGATACATTTCCATATTAATCAATTTAATATCTTCTAGCTGTGGGAGTATGAAAAATACATAACAAAACAATAATTAAAATTGTTACCTGAAAATATACTTTTTACTTATAGGCCTATTGTCCATTTATCATGACTAAAATACAAATTAAATGAAAATACCTGTTGTCTTAATGATATGATAGTTTCTTCCTTTGCATTCACTTGTTTTTGTAATTGCTTATTCGTCGTTTCCAATTCCGCTTTTTGACTCAACTTAAAATTTATTAAATTTTACATTAGTTTTGTGTATGAATACATCATGTCATGTTATTCTATTAATGGCTCATACGGTTTTGAAGGAACAATAATAATAAATAATATTAAGCATTTTTTAATCATGTACCTCTTTTTCTAATCCCTTTTCTAGTCCCTCCCTCATTGATCTTTCATCATGTAATTTCTTACTCAAATCAGTAATAGATAAATTAACAGGCATTGGTGAAGAACCGAGAAGCCCTTCTTCCTTATTCTTCATGGAAGTATTATTTTCTGATGTAGATGATGAGTCCAAATCATTTTTAGTTTGTTCGGAATTTGTATTAGAAGGAAACTCATTTGAACTTGGAAGTAATTGATGAAGTTCAAGTTTTTGTCTCAAAAAACGATTTTCTTCTTGTAAGGATAAAATTGCATTTTTAGATATGGCTAAATCTTCAATAGCTAGAGCATTCGTGGCTGTGAGAGTTTCAACACGTGATTGTAAATTAGTGACTGTGGCATTTAAATGACGATTAAGTTCTTCTACATAATTCTTTTGATCTAACATGGCATCCATATTACTGGGTTCTGCTTCATCTTCCGCAGATTCACTTGATCGACTTGAACGTAAATAAAGTGAAAAATCTATAACACCTTGTTGTGTATCTAAATCTTCTTCCTATTTGGTTCAAAAAATGGATAATAAAAAAATATAAGAAAATAGAGATAACTCATAGACCATTACAATGAAGAAGAATAAAATTTGGAAATTTCCCAAAACGTTGTATAATAATAAGGATATTATAATAATTATTATGATGTTAATATACCTTTAAACAGAAATTACAATCTATACAATTTAATCCGACAAGTAGCCCAGCCAAAATCGTAGCTTCATCAGACATCATTAATGCAATAGGTTCATAAAATTCTTTTAAAATATCTTCTCTATGATCAACTAATATTTTGAAGTAGTCAGCCAGTTTCTTTTGCATAAGGGCTAATCTTAAAAATGCTCGAGCTCTCCCAATTTGGGTACTATAATACAATATTTAAAAAGTGTATTACATCAACAACCAAATTGACTATAAATGAATCAAATGTATGTACATTATATAGTAAATAGCATAAGGTATAATGTCCGAAATATTAAAGTACATACTACTAAAAATGGCTAGTTCTCTTTTCATGTTTTTACATCATCTGTACTATCAAAAATTGTAAACACTTTTAGAGAATAGATTATTATTGAAGAAAAAAAAACAAGTAGACGATCTTCTAATAATAAATAATATACAACCTTGAAGTGTGCTATTGTTATAGTGTTTACAGGAAAAAGCTATAAAATGTACGATTTTCTCTCAACTGACTTTCTCTTTGTTTCTTTCTCATTTAAGCACAAATGTTATGTATATTTATTTTCTTTTTCGTTCTAAGTTCTGAGCTTACCTAACTGTAGGTAAATCACGAATGGATGATGTGATATCTTGTGCTTCATTCGTACATCTTTCCACAGTTTGAAGTACATCCCATAATTCTTTTTTTGGTCCAAGAAGTCCCTAAACATTTATATTTATTTTTCTTGATCATTAAACCATATTATGCATAAGGAATTTAGAATAGTAATAAAACCTTTCTATTTGTAACCCCATGTTTAATCCACATATTAAAACTATATTAAAATTTCTTTCCAAGTCTAAAACATTTTCTCTTGTACGTTTGTTTTACATAATTAATTTTTTAAGCTAACCTTTTTGGGTTTTAGTCCATGCCGCATAGCATGTTCTAAAACTATGAAAAAATGTTGCAACGGAGGATGATCTGACTCAAGGGAACGACCATGACGTATGGACCATTCAATCAATTCTTTGATAACTAATTTTGTAATATTTAAGAGATTGCTGCGTTCCACTGCGGTTGGATCACGATCTAATTACATGTACATGAAAAAAACAAGAATCGTTTCACCAAACAAAATTCTGTATGTTTATACTATATTTAATTACATTACTAAGATATTGTTGAATTAACTACTAATTAAATGATTTTAACTTTTTTTAACCCAAGTAAAGTACAGTGTACATTGTACATAGGATATTTTTTCACCACTATAAATTAAACTTTTAGATACATTTCCAATTTCCAAACAAATGTAAATAGGAAAAATGTAGAGGAAACTATAATATATATATGTAAAATTTTACAACAAAAAACTATGTTATGAAATATACCATAGAATGGAAGAAAATCAGGTGATGGTAATGTCTCATAGATAGGTCTCCTCAAAGGAACTTCTACATCATCTAATTGTCTAAGACAAAGCCAGTCACCATCAACTGACACTCGAAAATTGCAAAGATAAATTGTGTCTTGTGCACTATTATTTGATTGTGCATTGGATTGTACACTTGGATTTATATTTTGTGGTGGATTTTGTTGTAATTCTGATGACTGTATTGTTGTAAGTGGTTGTTCCTTCATATTGATACTTTCACTACTTTCACCAAAGTTTTTCTATGTATATCTACCTAAATATCCTAGGAATAGATTAAGTATGAAGTAAAAAAAAACTTGAGACTTTAATAATTATTGTTAATATTATTGTCTAGTCTATTTTGTTATTTTGATTCCTTCTTTCTTTCTTTCTTTTTTCGTAGATAGTTTTAAATTCTAAATATTTCTGACGTTGTGACAGTTGAGTATTTTTTTTTTCTTTATTATTGTTATTATATTGTCTAGTATATATACGGCACAGTTACTGAGACATAAAAAAACTTACCCCCTAGCTAACTAATGCCCTATTAATTTCATCTCCAAGAGAATAAGAAAGAGAAAAAAAAAGTGTGAAATTGAAACCAAACCCTACAAGTATAGTATACTCTTGCCAAGAAGAAGTAGTGAAAGTCAACTACTGAAACTCTTGCTGGAAAAAAATTCACAACTACTACAAAATATGTTTTTAGTACCTAATATAACGTATATATATATACATATGACTGAGAGACCATCTGAAAGAGTGTTTGTATGTACACAAAATAAGGAAAACAGTATAGAACTAGTATACTAAATACGTATGTGTATTCCAATATATAACTATATATTATACTCCAGCTTCAGTCACCATCAACAAGGGGGGAAAAAGTACCAGGGTCGAGAAGAACTCATGAAAATGGATCGATAAGGAATCCGAGAGAAACCGAAAGTATAATATAATATGAATACCGTGCGGGGTTTCTAAATTCCTTCCTGGTTACTCACCATACTGTATGTAGTATGCTCAGCAACAGCATATATATCTCAACATACATATATATATATATATACATATATAACTTGTACTCTCTAATATATATTGTTTATATTATAATATAATCTCTTTTCATACATAGTATTTCGTAGCAGAAAAACAAACGGTGCATGAGTGACAAACTATATATGTATACTCATTGACAGCATGAAATTACACAGACCGCTAAACAGTACAAAATCCGCTTTTCTTTTGTTATATTATTATGTACAGCCCTAAACATCAGGAGGGTAATATAATTCTATGCTCAATCACGTACGATTAGAAAATTAGTTCAATCAGTACCATATGTATAATGAATCCAATCATGATGACCTTTACAGATGGTCTTTAAGGACACAACACAACTCAGGTGTATAATTATATACTGCACTCTTTTTGTATGACATGTATCATTTTGATAGTTGATCATACACAACAACAATGCAAAATGTACTTATTTATATACATGAACCATGAATTATTATAGCTATTATTCTTTCATTTTCACATCATGAATTATAAACATAATATCATAATTATTCCAAGATTTAAAGCACAAAAGAAATAGGTAAGCATAAAAAGGAGGAGAAGCATACACACAAAAACAAAAAATGTTATAAAAAGTAAAACTTACATAGGCCACTATTACAGTTAGAATTGGAAATATTTGAGCGATCAACTGAAGAATTAGCTGAAGATGATGAGTGTGACTGAGTTTGATATGCTAGTCTAGAAACAACCCAAGATGATGTTTCTGAAAAGAATTTTTTGGATTGACTAGCTATACTAGTAGGGCTAAGAAAATCTCCTTCTGAAAAATCTGAAACCATGGATGTTGGAGTTCCAGGAACTTCATTTGGATTATTATGATTATTGTATTCAGTTGTTGAAACTGCTGTATGTACAGCAATAAGACCAGGTACTCCTGGTAAACCATAACTCTCCATTGACACAGATGAAGGGACACTCATTGTTACAACTATATAATATGTTTATCTTTTTTTTAAAATCACAATTACAATCACACTCACTCAAATTCTTATTGTGAAAAGGCGAACAAGGAGGAAAAATTATCTTTTGATGACACTTTTGACGTGTAGCACTTTTAAATACACTTTTTTTAGTTGTACATAATAATAATTATTATATTATGCCAATCTGTTTCCAATTTTTCCACAATAATTATAGATGAAATCTTAAATGTTGTGTTCAAAGATTCAAAGAAGATAAATAATCACTAAAACCGTTTAACTTTTAACACATAAATCTTGAATTAGGTATGTGTAAGGTGTTATGTAAAAACCAATGAAGAATAATGATCACAATTAAATCACAAAAAGTTATCAAATCAACTAAAATACTGAATCTTAAATCTTAACTGCAAACAATTTAAGTTATTGATACAATGTACACAGACCTCCCACTGTAAATATATCATACGTAGTAATATTTTGAATATATAGCTCAACCACAAACTTTTATAACATTAAAACATTTAAAACCAAAGATAATTAAGACCATTATTTTATAACTGTTCATCCTTTTATATGATTCGTTGCCACTTTTCACTTTTTTCACAATAGTATTTTCAATTTCTATCTGGAGCACACAAATACAAACAGACACACGCACAACACACAACAATATGAATAGAAACGTCAAATAATAACTGACCTTGAAATTAACCTAGAACAAAAAAAAAATGAAATACTATAGTATAATAGTTCTATACATTTTTGAGAGTGAAGTTAAATACTTAAATTGTTTTCAATTTTATATTATTATTGACAGTCCTCGACTTCCTGTTTTTTTTTTTTTACTCCTCCTCCAGATTTGAATTTTCATTTTGAAACAAGGTACTCTGTTTACAAATTCTGAAATCTCGCTTTAATTTTTTAATTTTTTAGTTTTTTTTTGATTAAAACTTAAAACACATAGTAATAATGAAGTGCATTAACAATAAATACAACAAATAGACAAATTAATTTAAGGGTGAAGACTCAAATACCGATACAATTTACATTATTTAAAGAAATACAGCTCCTTTGTCATTTTCATTTGTTACTACGCGGATCACAGATCACATATTTTCTAAAACCTAAAACATCTATAGCTTGACCATTGACCAGAAACCAGAACGTACGCTGAACTCTAACAAAAATCGGTTCAAAGTTTGGCCCAAATTGAAAAATTAATTGAGGTACATTTTACATTTGACAGCATAGTATATATTTATGCTTTAGTCTTTAGTCTTTTCCGAGTAATTATATCTCTATTCACTAGTTCACTAAAATAGTAAAATGTTTAGAGTTTATTCACCTTTGATTTTTAACCTTTGTTTAATGTAGTCTTTATAATATAGTTTATGCATAGTTTATTATAAACATGATAAATGATATGTCTTATTTTACATTGATTGAATTTTCTTTTGTAATTTTGAAAAAGCAGACCCTCAAGAAAAGACAAAATAAAGAAACCGGTAGCTGATTCGAAACAATACATTATCATCAATTCCTTTTTGATAGAGTGTAGAATATCTTTGGACACCCTGTCATCATCAACAACATTGTTATCTTTGTTATTATTTTAGTGCTAGTTTTGTATGTTGTGGGTACAACGGGGGAATAATATGGAACATGTCACTTTTGTGGTTAAAGTTTGATTGAAGTGTTTGGTGTGAATTTTTGTATGGAATGACTGTGTAAACCTTTGATCAATGTTATTTATTTATTTATTTATTTTTATTGATGTGATTATCTGATTATTTATTGACAATTTCGAGAGAAAGAAATGAAGGGAGTTCGTTCTGTATGTATTGTGTGCAATGCGGAATTCACAAATGGAGTAAATCAGGAAGAGGAGAATAAATTACCTTCATTACTTGTTAAATTGTGGCAAGTATTTTGTAATTATTTCCATGTACAGTCAAGTAAATTTGAAGATATTTTGGAATATTTTTGTTCTGTGGCTGAACTTCCGTTTTGTGATGGAGCCTGCAGAAATGGTAATTTTGATTACATACACAAAAAGCTCTTTCTTTTCGTATAATACAGTTAAATAATAATGAAGCAATAACTCAATTCATGATTTTTTATGTTTATTAATAATAATTACAGAAATTGCAGAACTCTTCATTCTACATGAAAAATTAGGAGGTATCCAAAAGAAGATTAAGAATTTGACAACAAACATCTCCGTCAAAATTGTAGAATCCACCGAAAATAAGACTAAAGTAGTTCATGAAGTTAATGATAATGAAAATATTTTTGATAGTATTCTTTGTGATGAGAAAATTAATCAAAGAATTCATGAAATGAGACGAGAAATTGCTCAGTGTAAGTACTTACATATATATATATAATATATATAGATGATAATATATATGATATACTTTCAAAGTGAGAGCTAAGGATATTAACTATGTATTATTGATTATTGAACTATTTATTTTATTTTTTGTTTGTATAATAAATAATAATTAATTATTTAATTCTGTTTTTAATATTTTCTATTTTGTTAGATTATAAACCAAAAGTTGTTCTTGTTAATACGTATGAAAATGAAAGGACAATAACCAATAAACATGAAACATCCACCCAGAAGAAGTCTCTCGTAAATGACAATGATGATGATAATAGTCAAGACAGTTCAAAATCCGTTCTTGAAAGTAAATAATGAATTAATTTTTTTCTCTGCAGTTTCTATTCCTTTTTTTTTATTTATTGAAAGCTTTATATGTGTGCACACATATTTAAAAATGATTTTATTATGTACAAAATAAAAAAAAACAAATTTTGTATTTCCACAGCTTTAACAAGTTCAAAAAAAGAAGTGACTACTACTACTACAGACGAAGAAAAAAAAGATGACGAAGAAACATTAAACCTGTCAACAGATAGTTTATTAAGACGATTACTTTTCAAATCTAGTAGTGCAGATTCAATACCAGCTGATGATAAAAAAAGTAGTAGTGATGACAATGATGATAAGTCAAATGTCATTAAGAGGGTAGGACAAAAATCTTTTTTGTTCTATAAAGAGTGGCTTGTGTTTCTCAAAATTTCACCTTTAGATCAATGGAAAATCAAATGGACAGATCCAAAGGCTTTGTTTTGTTGTGCTACGTGTCAAGAGGAGTTTAGCGGAACGGAAGCAATGAGAGATCATATTTATCATTCACATTATCATTCTTCACGTAAGAACAATTTGTATATAAATATATATGTATATACATAATACATAATATATATTTGTAGTGTTTGCCATTTTATTTTTAAAGTTTAAAATCTCTTATAAAAGTGATTGTATGAAAACTATTAATAATATTTCTTTTATACTAATTTCTAGGAGAGGAAAATTCACCAGAAAAAACCAAAACTAATAATAATAATGCTCAACTTCCAACATTTTCCGCTCCAAGTCCCTTCAAATGTCATGTTACTAATTGTCATTTAAGTTTTGTAAACATGGCATCATTTTTAGAACATTTACAACAATCTCACAACATCCAGAAAAAAGTTTGGCTTGCTAAACCTTCAAATCAAAAAGATTCAGAACCAAACCAGTCTACCAGTGTCCGTGATAGTGATAATGAAGAAGAAGAAGAAGAAAATGAAGATGAATACAACGATAATGATAATAATAATTTTAATTATGACGATAGTAATAATATTCTAGATGAAAATGAAACAGAACCAGAGTCCGATTTTTCAATGGATACAGAAGTTGATCCTTTAGCCTTAGATACAAAACAAGTAGACATTATGGTAAAACATGAATCAGAACCTGGATCGGAATTTCATCCTGTACCACCTGAAAATATAATTTTTGAAGCAACTCTTGAAAATCCAAATTTACTTACTCAAAAGAAAAAAACACAAAATCTGCATCATCTTACATCTAAAATTGTCCAGAAACAACTACAAATACAACAAATATTACCACGTCCACCAACCCGTTTTATTCCTACTACAAGTACTACTACTACTACTACTACTAATTTAATTCCACAACCACCATCATCATCATCATCAGCAATTGCTATCACTCCAATGGGAGTTCTCCTTCAAAATATTAATCATATACCATGTTCTTCATCCGTATTAACATTATCCAGTATTCCACAACTAATTTTACATCAAAACCAAACAAATCAAAATAATAATTTCCAAAATTTTTATAATGATGATAATAATGATAATTGTAGTAGTAGCAGTAGTAATAGCAATAGAATTTTAGATCTTTCAAGAAAAAGAAAAGGAGATCCAAAGGAAGATCAAAGAAAACGACGTATGGCAGAAAGACATATTTTAGAAGAGTTAAAGTCTTTAATAATACCACAATTTCCAAGGCTTGCAAGTGATAATTGTAGAATCGCTCATATCCTTGTCGATGCTCGTAAACATATTGATGTTCTCAGGGAGAATGAAAAATACCTCAAGAATGAAAAACAACGACTATGGCGTACAAATGCAGACCTATTACTTAAATTAAAGAACCGAACAAATAATACGAATACCTATTCATACTCTTAATTTTATGTGTAACTTTTTTTTTGTATACCATTCATAATTTATATGTGTATTGTTATGCATTTATTTATGTATATATATGTATTTTCTATACTTACAAGTCTAATAATATTTATACATATTAAGTATATATTTAATTAAATTAATAATTACTTGAACGCAATAAAAAATAAATAATATTATAGAAATGTGCCTGTTCTCAGTGTAAAAGATGTAAATTTTTTTGTATTTTCAATTTTCATATCTACAGAATAATATTATGATATCAGATATCTAAAATCATGAAGTAATAAAATGTCATACTAATAATAAACTAATATTTAAATTTAAATACTATATAAGCATATATGTTTCTTTCATTAAAAAAAACTTAAATAAAAACAATCCAAGTCACATAATATGAAGCATAAAAAACGCCTTTTATTTTCAATAAGTATGGTAGTAATAATCATATGACAAAAAAATTCTAAAGACTTACATGTTTTTGTAGTTTTTTTTTGTTTTTTGCTATTACAATATATGTATATATAATATATAGAAATGAACTTTTCTCCATCATGTAAAACAGAGTTTTACACAATGTAGTATAATTATAATAATAATATGATGTATTTAAACGTCAATGTCATAAATATCATTAAAAACATTATGAAAATTGAATTAAATATTATACAAATTTATTTATTTATTTATTTTCTAGTTCTAGCTGACTTTTTTGTTGGTGATTTTTTAGCTTTGACAACTTTTGTTGTTGTTTTCTTGGCTGTTTTTGCTGCTGCTACGGGTTTCTTGGGTGTAGCCTTTGCTTTAGCATTCTTTTTCACTCCTCCAGTTTTTTTTGGTGCTGCTTTTGTTTGTGATTTTCTTGGTGCTTTAGGTGATGCTACTTTAACTGGAGATTTTGGTGCACTTACTCGTGCAGATCGTACTTTAACTGGTGATTTTGCTGGTGATTTTTTTGCAGAGACTCTAGCTTTTCTCCCAGTTGGTTTTGCAGGACTTGGATTTGAATTTCCTGTTGATGATGAAGAGCCAGGGTTTGTACTTGCTACTGCTGCTGATGGTGGTGATGGATGTTTATAAGAAGGGGCAGTTCCTCTTCCTGATTTTTTGGGTTGAACCAAAACTCCTAACTCCACGGCACTCTTCAAATATTTCCGAATGATTGGAGCAGCAAGAGCTGTATCAACATCACCATCATGTTCCTTGTATAAATCCGCAACACACTTTTTAATAGAATCCAGAGTTGACCCTTCCTTTTCATTTAATTCATGGATCGCCTCACGAACTGCAGTTGCAGTACTTGGTAGGCGCTTTCTCCCAGCTGCTTTCGCCGACTCTTTTGCTTCCGCTCGTGCTTTTTCTGCTGCGGCGGATGAAGTTTTTGATCTAGCCATTATTATTTTAATGTCTCTTCAAAGAATATTGTGTGTAGAAAAAAAAATCAAATGGTATTTCTTCCTGAAAACAAAAAAACAAACAATCATTATAAAAAGTAAGTAAAATTTTTCTAAGAGTCTTCTTCATTAGTATATATTTAGTTATAAGAACAATAATTATAAATAATATAGCAAGTATATAAATAGCTTAAATTTTTATACAAATTATTTATATATACTACTTACAAAAGTATTTTGAGTAAGTAGAGAAAAAAGTGAAAGCCTTTAGTGTGTGTGTATTTCCTTTGATAATATATGAGCAATTTGGTTATGTGACTTCCCGCTGTGGAGTAAAAACACAAAAAATAATCAAAGAATGAAACCACATTTTATATTTAATTATAGTAAAAAAAACAAACTAATAAATAAATGAAAAAATAATAGTAATTATTATAATAACAGTAATAATTGAAATGTACCTATAAAAGTGATGAGATGAATCAATTAAAATGAAAATTCTCTGCCTTTTTCTCTCTCACTATATACGTGCGTGTTATAAGTTATAAAAGTGTTGTTGTTATTTATCAACTCACAAAATGCTATAACCTACAACGCACAATCCGGTTGTATTTTTTATGCGTTGTAGAAATTCAACAGCGTGTATTTTCAATCAAATTGTACTACTGATAATTAAATAACTATAGTTTTCCTCAAGTTTCTATCCACTATCTCTGATTATTCTTCAAATTTTATAATTAAAGTCCTTCAAAAATTCGGGTTTTTTGGACCGGTTGTCAAGTCCACGCTTTAAATGTTGTTGTGAATCCACGAAAAATGCATTCGCAATGTGTATTTTGTAAAGTGGTGGTGGAAGCGGTAAGGAAGGAGGCCGATAGACAAGGACTGCTACAAAAAGAGAAACCACGTTTTTCAGCAGAGAAAATAAATATATATATGAGCGTCTATATTTTACTATTCATAAAATTAATTTTTATCTCTAATCGTGTATTATATTATATGTAGTATTTGGCATATATGCAACATGTATTATTATTGGGTAATGTGATATATTGTATATATAAACCTATATAAATATGGTAGACATACCGACCAACAGAATCAGCATTTTGTATAAATTGAATAATGCATAATATAATATGTCGTAAGTATAGTATCCAACAAATATGTCATTAAGTCATAACAAATAACAAACACACATTCAAAAGTAACAGTAGATTTTAGAATTACTATATATTTAATATATCAGAGTCAAAAACTAACGTTACATTACACACCATTTTCTGTTTTTTTGAAATGCTTCATATAATGTATGGGAAGAGGTGGGCATTTTAAGATTTTATGTATGATGTATTACTTAAGTAATCAATCAATTGATTTATTGTTTGAGCTTAAAAGATCTATGCGTTTTATTACTAATCTGCGATCTATTACTTTAAAATTCATGCATAAGTATTATATAAGACATTAAATATGTAGACAGAAAAAGAGTCCAAGTAAAAATTCAACAAGGTTTTTAAAATGTTTAATACAAAATTTTGAGTGTCACTCTGACTATTGACTAAAACTCTGGTTGTTTCCATTTAATACTGTGAGTTCAACATCATGATTTCCTTGTTTTCTTTCGGCTTCTGCTCTGTCTTCTTTATGTCTCATTTCATCCACAAAGGAATAGACAGCAACGAAGGAAGGAACACTAAATATTATGAACATCCCATCCATGAAATCTGCTGCAATTCCCCATGGAGCCAAAATCTTGTGACTCAATATCAAATGAATAAATGCCATCGTCACCAGTCCCAGTTTAACAAGCATCCATGATTTACAAAGGACTTGAGATTTCTATATTTAAAATTACAAAGTAAAGTAAACACATAAAATATTGACTTTCACTCACATTGATACAATTAAATATTTTTACAAGAATCACACATAAGTACTTCAATGAAACAAAACTCACAGTGCGAGCTGCCACAATCAAAAGGATAGCCGATACAATCCCGACAAAGAGAAGAAAGCTTGCCAAAACGGAAACGAATCCTATTGTCCAACTGTAATCTACAAAATAAAAGGGTAAATGGTCAACTTTATTTCTGACTTAACACATTACAAACATAAACATAAAAACATATACGGATACATCGTATATCGTACAATAAGATGTATAAAACAATCAATCAAATCGTACTTACTAGCATGTGAAGTTGGAAGACTTCCAAATTCAGTATATTTTTCTCCAGAAGCCGCTTCATGAACTTTCCACTTCCAAATGGCATGAATTGATGACAACAGCCCGATCATGTAACAAACCTTTTGAAATTACAAATTTGAAAGAAACCTTGATTAGAGTTATTTTTTGAATTAAATAGAAAGGAAGCCTACATACAGAAAATTCCACAACTATCACACTGTAAAATTCATGTCATGACTGTGTGTAATCTTTAATTAGTTATTGGTAAAATATTACAAAAGTATGAAATATTGAAAGTTATATACTTACCACTTCAAAGGAGCCGACAAGAAGAGTGGATTTTTGTAGAGCCATTCCACAACAACTCGGATCATTATGATACGCCTTCAAAAAATATCGACGACCCATTGTTCACCATTTATTTTTCCTTGTGTAGGAAAAATGTTAACAATCAAAAAATTCAATGAGAAAACTATCCTTTCTCTAAACTCCAAACACTCGATTATTTACATTCAAACTGATCTGAAATCGACAATAGCGAAGAAACGCAGTCTTCTTCTTCTTTCTTTTTTTAAATGTTAGAGACAGTGCGTAAATTTGTGCGTGCAAAACCGGAATGAGAGGCTCTTTCATACTGCAATAATATCTAAACTTTCTCCGTTCTTTCCTTTACGTTTGTGAAGCGAGTGTGCGTTTCTGCTTCTACTTTCTACATATGCGTGTGAGTGAAAGAGAGAGAGAGAGAGGGGTAGACGACTCTCGAGTGCAGACCGTTCAATAACATGAAACATGAACATAGAGAATACATACTACAGACTTTCAATTTCTTCTACGCATTTCATGTATATACGCAGAAAAATGAGAAAGGAAATTTGCAACGCAGTTTCCTTTCTCTCAAACACAGAGAAAAAAATGACATGGCTTGGCAAAAAGCCAACAGCCAAAAGCCAAAAGGCTAGATATTTACATATAAAAGTATACATTGTTGTTGATTTTCAAGTCACGCACAAAATACTTGTTTCATATTATACATAGCAGAATATGTTTTGCAGAAAATTGAAAGGTTCTTTTTCAAAATTTTAACGCAAAAACCTAAAACAAAAGTAAAAAGTTTGCTTTACGTGATATAATGTGCAGCAAAATAGTCACTTAACTATTTAAAATAATGACAAAATACATTGATGTAACATGAAGCATAAGCTTCTAACTTTTTAATATCACATTACAATGTCAATATAAATAAATAGGATTCATAAAGCTATTACACTTGAAACAGGGTAAAGTATAATACCAAAAACAAAAATAATTATTACTATGATGTAGGAATTCGAAAAGGATTTCCACTAAAAGCGACGATGCCCCTTCTTGAAAATGATATTTTTGAAGACTCTCTCATGATCACCATGTGATCTCCATCACATGATACATTATCAGGTTTAAATATCCAATCACTCAAATGTTTATCCAGTTCTAATAACTCTGGGTCATATTCATCATAGTTGAGCTCATTTTCCTCTTCTCGAGCTTCCCCCCAACTCTTTTGTCCTGGACTTTCTACAGAATTATTTCGAGATTGTGCTATCCTTGTCCTATCTCTTTCACCCCTCGTCCCCTCCACAAATGTCCATATATCCCCCTTTTTCTTCACATCAAACCATACGGAATTGACCACATGGATAAAAATATGATAAGTCGGATTAACACATGACATGTTTATACAACGACCCGCTCCGATTATTAACATGACTCCATCTAGTGAGGATGGATTGAACGGTTCTCCACGTATCCTGATTGATCCTTTTACAGCATCCCATGTCCCTTCAATTCCTCGATCACTTGGTCGGTTTCTCCCTTTTGGAAAACCCCGATTAAAATCAAAAGGTTCTACACGAGTTATCCTAGCACTTGCTTTAGCAGTTCCACCCCGACTTTCAAATTCAATACAAGGATAAAGTCCCATTGGGAAGAAACGTTTTAGTACGTTGAATGCCATTCCTAAACACTGTCCACCGAGGTAAAAAAATACTTGAACTCTTGGTTCAGACTCTGGAAAAGAGATGAGCATTCCTAATTTATCTCCAGATTTTAAAGCTGGTCCAAATTTCTGGGGGTAGTTGTAGAAGAGACCACGAGTTGAGCCTTTAGCCAGTCTACATCTTTCCGTACAACCAAATGTAACAATACACTTTTTACTCAAAGAGATGATTTGAATGATCCAGTAGTGATCACTCAGTCGAACAGGAGCTCCATCTACAAACATGGCACTACAGTCACTCTCATTTTGTCCAGTTGCTTGATAAATCACAAGGTCATCCTGCATTGAAATTTGGCCTCGATCCTCTGTTATCCAACCTTTTTCATTATTATCCTTTAAAAAACAAAAAACAAAATTTACACTTGACATTACTTTTCGATTCTTGAGGTTTTGAAAATAATTTACATAATATTTAATTGGTAAAATATAAAATAATTGGGAATATTGAATATTAGTCTTACAACAAATTTGGACAAATCCCCAATTTTACTCTGTACTTGACCATTGTTCACTTGAAAATCTGGTGGGATTCCTACAAATGGTTTTGGAGAAATTGAGTCAGAGTCCGTAATTCTTGAGAATGTTGCCTTTGTCAATCCTTTAATCACTGTCATTTCACCATCTCTTTCCACTGTGACTAATTCCGGTTCTTCCAGTAAATGATTTATACTTTTATCAAAATTGTGCATTGAGGTTGGAGTATTAGCTTTTTTCATGCCATTTGTACTTTCAAATTCTCCCGTTTTCTTCCAGGCAGCCGTCGTCCTTTGTACAAAGAAAGAGGTATGATTTGAACAAATAACCAGTACAAAATATCGATCCACTTTTTCCGGTTTCTTGTAGTTTGTATTACTATTACTGTTTGATTTTGAGCCGCTGTTACTGGGATAAATGTGAATTTGAAGAATGTCTTGGAAAGAGGCTGTGAAGGGTTCTCCATCAATTTCAATAGAACCTTTTACAATTTTCCAAGGTCCTTGAATTCCGGTGTAGGTCATAATTTCCCTCTCCCTCGTTAAAACTTGTTTAGCATCCCTTTTTTGAATTGTAGCGGAACCTCTTCCATTTTTAAAGACAATGGCGGGATAAACACCATTAGGAAATACTGTTAAAGGGACATCAAATGCTAAACCAAGAGAACGCCCATTTAAATAAAAGTAGAGTCTGATTCTTTTCTCCTCCTCATCCTCTGAAGTAAAGGAGACGAGGATTCCAACGGTGTCAAAGGAAGTTATGGGTGGTCCGTAACAAGTAACGATTGGATGTGTTTGTTGTTGTTGATCTGATGAACTAGTGGTTAAGTGACCACAG
>JABASP010002824.1:0-17540 GCA_019776565.1 Sminthurinus signatus | reverse complement strand
TGAGTCGGCCATTTTCTTAGAAATGGGCACTTAAGGGTACCTATTTTCTAAGAAAAAAATGGCCGCTCTCTCAGCCCGCAAAAGCGGGCGCTTGGGTGCTTGCGCAGATTTTCCATGCATGATAATTGTTACATAGTACGTCAGACAAAGAGTACCTAATATATAATATATATTACATTCTACACAAATATACATTACTTATACTAAATTATTACGACATAATTGTAGCAATAATTATTAGAATAATAATCTTTTCTTCATCGGAATACTATATGTATATGCATACATACACAAATGTAATACAATACTTATTTTTTGAGGAAAAATATTTAAAGTGGAAATCAGTATAGATAAATATATATACATATTTATGTATTAAAAAAAACAATCAAGTTATACACAGGGCTCAACATAATTGCCTGGAAATAGGCCTGTCATGCCGTTCATTGTTCCTTCCCACCATCCATCATCATTCTACAAAAATAAAAAAGAAACAAATATGTCAAAATACATGTTATTTATAAATATTTAATAATAAATTAAACTTTTTTACTATAATATACAATATACATAGTGCTAATAGTTTAATGAATACAAATTTTAATCCTTTTTTACCTTTTTGAGCACATAAATGAGTGAGTTTTCTTGAAACGATAACTCATCTTCTCTTTCAGCAGCATAATCATAAACAGCAATAACTTTTTCAATGTAATTTTTTGGAACTAATGGTTGATCATCAGGAATTGTTTCAACTGGTGGTGGAGGTAATGGTGGGGAAGCTGGTCCACTTGGAAGACCTAATCCTGAAAAAAAATATATATATATGAAATAATAACATGATATATAATATTTGTAAAAACTATGAATCATAAACAATATTTTTTATAAAAGTAAAGTATTCAATAAATATCTTGTAATATTGATTATTTATTATACCCTTATTTTCAGCATAAATAATTTGTTGATGAGACATTGGTTGAATATCTCTTTGCCGAAATGGAATTCCTGTAGCACTCAAGGGCACTTGATTTTGGGTTGCTTGTTGTAGTGGATGACTTGTTTGAAGAGGAAGAGTTGTATAACCTCTTTGTTCAATTTGTGAACTCTGTCTTCTTGGATGACCCATTGGATAATTTGGAGCATAATGACTTGGAACTTGAGGTGGTGCAACTGCAGGTGGTGTTCTATAAATTGTATTTGATCGTAGTGTTCCCATTTTATTTGCCATTGGTGGTGTTGGGGGTTTACTATTTGGTGCCATATTCATCATTGGAATATTTGGAAGAGGCATATTATTTTTAAAACTATTACCTATATAAAATATGTAATTCAAAGGGAAATATAAAAATAAAACAAAAAGTATTTAAATATAAAGCATATACACCACATAATAATATAAACATCTCTTTTACAATATCTTATTTCTTATTATAATATTCTATTTCTATTACTTGACTTACGAATAGCTTGTTGTTTATTACGACTTGCTCCACATCCTAACTCATCTAATACTGCATAGTCAATTGGTTTTCGAACATATTTTACTGGTTTTTCTGGAGTTGCTGGAGCCAAAATTTTATATTGTCTTGATGGAGTTTTAGCAGATGTTAATACACCAATTTCACGCCGACTTACTTTTTCTTTATGTACAGAAATATGCTATAAAATATCAACATATTATTATTATTATGTATCATGTAAAAATCTATAATATTATATAATATATTATTATGATTGTAAAACATTATTGTTGTTTGTATATATTTATATACTTGTGCTATATGTGATGCTTGGGCTGCCATTTCATCCAATTGAGCAGTTTGTAAATCCAATAGTTGAAGGAAATGATATGCCAATGTATTAACTTGATAGGCTACTGATGCTAAACTTTGAGTTGTATATCTTTTGGTCTCATCAATTGCATCTCGTTTATTTTCCACCTAAAAGTACACATGGAAAGAAATTAAAAAAACAACAATCAATTAAAATAATTCCATGTACAAAATATACGACACTTACATTCTAAAGTTTTGTCATTTTTAATTCATATAATATTCAATAATATTCAATAATATATTATTTATATATTGCTTCAATCAATGTATTGTGACCTGGAAGTAGTTGTTTTCACAATATTCAGCGACTCTTTCCAAATTGACATGAGAATCTGCAAGACTTTGTAGTCCTTCCGGGATTTCAGTAGACAATAAAGTATTCAAGTCTGACATTTTGACTCGTTAAAATGATTATATTTCAATATCTCTTTCTTCCCCAATATCTCACACACAAACTAAATTCTATTTTTTTAAATGAATTTAATTCTATGTGTATTAAGTATTAAAAGTAAATACACCGGATGCGATAATATTATTATGACTTATGACCCTCCCTTGGATGTTGGATGAGTTCTCTATTTTTTCTCTCTATTTTGATGAATAATTATCTTGAACTATTTATTTTTACGAAATAACCAAAGAACTTGAATACATGCACTATAATGTAGTAAATGAAAATGGGAAGTGGTTAAACTATATTAATAGTATTTTATTAAATACATTTTAATTGAACAAAATAAAAGAGTGTCACTTTTATATTACACACTATGTGTACACACAATATATCTCCATGTAAAAACCCTATACGTATATATACAGTATAGCTGTATAGCACATATAGAGATATATACCCTAGGGCAAATATACAAGGATATCTCACAGAATAGAAGAAACAAAAAAAAATTACAAAATTCTAAAAATTTTAGTTTTTTTAATTTTTAAATGGGTGTAAACTGTTTAAATAGTAAGTGATGACTGTAGTTAATTAGGAGTGACATTCCTCTTTGGATTTACATAACAAGTCATTACCATTTATTCTGGTCAAGGTAAGAAAAAAACTTCAAAAGATTTTTTATTTTTTAAATCATATTTTATACATTGGAAGATATAGTTATGTATTATGTACATAGGTACATATGTATATAATATATTATGTAAATTGTACGTACTTACTACTTACGTTTTGCATTTCAGAATATCCGACATGTGCTTTTATGTTTTTGTTTTTGTTTTTTTTATTTGTATAGTTTAATCAGTTTAAGGTATGTGTCATGTTATGTAATTAATGATGATTTTTTCGTTATATACATATATAGGTATAGAGTATAGATATATAATATACAAGAAAGATGGACAAACAAAAGAAACGTGACATGATCCTCTTGGAAATTATGAATAAGATTAAGGTGTATTCTAGTGATGGTGAAACTTATCAACCTGTCAAATTACTCAAATATCTCAAATTGATTCGATCACAACAACAACAGTCCAGCTCATCTATTTCAGGAGGATATATTGAAAAGAAATTACGGGATATTGGAGGAATACACTCTTTACTTTTATTTTTTAATAGGACCATTGTTGAAACTGAAAGTCAGAGTAGTAATGTTAATACAACATCGTCACCACCATTAAAAAAGAAAAAGACTAGTAATAAGACTACTACTAATAATAATAATACTGGTACTAAAAAGGATAGTCAAAATAAACTTAAAGAGAAGCAACAACAACAACAACAAATTGACATTGACGTATATACTAATGGTCTCAGTATATTAGGAAATGCATTTGCTGTAGATTCCCAATCTCGTCGAGATGCTGACAAAGTACAATTTATACAAACACTCAAATATCTCCTTGAATCTACAACATTTTCATCTAATCCTGATATTTTAGCTAGAGTTCTTAAATGTTTAGCAAATTTAGCTGTAGATGATAAACTTTGTTCATCTATACTTCAATTAGGAATTGGAATTACAGTAATTAATCATTTAGATAAAATTTATAATAATTTGATCAATACAATAGGAGGCAATAATATAAAAGAAATACTAGTATTAAATCATTATCTTCCGTCTGAAGAATCCGCAACATCAGAAGTAATAAAAATGGAAGAAATTATTGTAGAGAAAAATGAAGAAAACATTGTATGTCAAGCGGCCAGATCTATACGACTATTTTGTAAAGATTTTGAATTTCAACAACATTTAGTACGATTTGGAGCTGTACTTAGTATTGGAAGATTTCTCAAATTTTCTCATAATCAGACACTCTTTTCGGATATTCTCAAAGCTTTAGCAGTACTTACTACCACTACAACACTGAAAAAACTTTCACGAGAAACATTTGAGAAATTTGAAACTGTAAGTATAAATACTGTATATAGTACATAATATATTACTAATATTTACTTATATTTAGTATTTAGTGTACATAAAAAAAAGATATAATACATATTATGATATATTATGTTGTTTAAAATCCTTTTGTGTGGTTTATGTTTTTAAATAGCTAACTGATGAAGACAGCCCTGAAAGACTAATCATGTTAAGAATGATTGAGATTGTAAAATCATATCATAGTGTCAAATCTTTGATTGAGCCGACTCTTATTACTCTCACTCAGTTGGCTTATAATGTGAAAATTGCAAATGATCTCGTTTCGTCCAATATTTTTGAAGCATGTTTGGCAGCAATAGAAAAAACTGATGATATTCCAAGATTAGGTATTTGATTTCTTTTAAATACTTGTGTACACACAACATACAATGGACAGAATATATAATTTTTATATCGTGTTTTCTCATGGGTGTTTCTTTCTTATATCACAGATAAAATTTTACGACTACTTGTTGTTCTAACTCAAGAAACTCCTGCAACTAAAGGGGACTGTTTTTCTCATCATCTCCGTCTTTCTTGTTCTATGAAGATTGGACAAACACTCAAAATTTTAAAGTAAGTAAGGATATTGAAAATTGAGGTTATATGTATTATGTATACATTTACTTAATGATACATGCTTGGTTTAAAGGTTTATATGTAATTCAGTGTTATTATTTATTGCTTCTTTTATACTTACAGGATACCTGAATTGAAAAATTATCATCATTGGATATTGAAATTGTATGAAAATTTGTCAGAAGATAAATTAAAAGATCTAGTCAATCGTGGAATCATTAATATTTTAGATGATTACTTAAGATCCAAGCTGGGAGACTATAATTTTGAGAGCTTGAGTAAAAAGTTATCTACTAGAGATGATGATAAATGTTTTGTACATACAATCAAAGGTTCAACATGTCCATTTTCTCCCAAGTTCCGTTGTAGTAGTCCAAGTTATCAAGAGGTACGTACTTTTATACTATATTCTATTTTGTATTATATCGAATGCAAGTCATACATTACATGCATTATAGTCTTAATCTAATTAGGTATCCTAATTACCTAATCTCATGTAAACTTCTTTTCTTTCTTAATTTCCAGGTTCAAAATAGTGACAAAACTTCTAAGGAAATTGAAGACTCAGAACTACCTACAGTATTAAATACTCTACAGTTGAATAGTAATGTATTATCAAGTCCTGGTACAAGTCCCTATGAGTCTCCAAATGATGAAAGTGGTGAACGTTATTCCTGCTATAGTCCTACATATTCTCCTCAAAATAGTCCTCCACGTAAATACTCATTTAGTGCACGATATTCTTCTGGTCAAAATTCTCCAAGTTACAGTGATGATGAAGGAATTTTTACTTGTAATAATAATAGTGATGATACACATAGTCCATCACTTTCTCCATCAAGTTCTAGAAATAATGATGAAGATCCAAAGATTACAACAACTCAACTTGATTGTGAATATTCAGAAGATGAACTTGAAACAGAAGAAAACCAAAATGAAACTGAAGGAAAAACAAAAATGCTTCATAATAATAAAAATCTATTCAATGTTGAATCAAAGTCAAGAATTAGAAAAAGTAGTGATATTGAGAAAATGGAGGAAGAAGAACAGCAAGAAGAAGAAGAAGGAGAAAGAAATGAGGAACAACCACCAAAGAAAAAAGTCAAATTTCAATTTCAAACTAGTACTAAAATTATAAAGCATCATAATGATAATGATGATGACAATGATACGATAACAAAGTTAGATACAAAAACACTAAAGGAGGTGGAGGAGGAAGAAGAAGAATTAACAAAGGAACAATTTCATTCATTGAATATATCATCATCTTCATCATCATCAACATCAGAACAACAACAACAACATCAAATACAACCTCCAACACTGGATCAAATTCGTACACGTTATAATAAAATAGTTTCTATTCTTGGAATTCTTAAAAGAATTGCACATTTAAATTCTATTCCTATACCTATATCCCTAACTAAATATTTGCCATTTCTCCTTGAAATCATATGGAGTACACGTATGGCTGTAGAAAATGCACAAACTGAGCTCAAGACTTGGGAACAATGTACTGAATTTTTAAATTTAGCTAGACTTTGTTTTCAACGTGCTCAATCCATTGTCTTCCGGATTTGTTCAGATATTAATACATTCCCTTCTCTCGTTGAGGATAATGTTATTCCATTAATGTATCGAATTCTTTTATATAATCTACGTGAAGGGAGGGCAGATCAGACAAATGAAGTAAATATAAAAATTCGAGATTTCCTCAAAGAATATAGTAATAAACTCATGGACTCTCTTGTTGGTACAGTCAATGGAGTAAATCAAACATCAGGTTGGAGAGAAGGTTATTTTCTTCGTAAATGTTGTGTTGGTTCAAAAAATTCTTTTTTTAAGAACAATATCAATAGTAGTAGTAATAATCATAATAATAATAGTATTAGTAGTCAATTGAATGACAGTTTTAATATGAATATTATCCTATCTATTCCAATTCTTTATCACAAAAATGCAAAAATATTTAGAGATTTTGAAGATAAAACTTATAAATGGGCTAAAATATTTGAGCTTTTAACAAATGTGGATGAACTTTCATTTGTACAATTTCAAAATTGTATCTTAGCTCTTACATGTATTGGAAAAGCAAAAGGACTTAAATGGTTTGATGCTCAACAAGCCTCCAAAAGGAAATTATTATATTTGCCATCATCATCATCATCATCATTTTTAATAACAAATTCTAATAATACTAGCCCTATGATTAATTCTACTAATCACAAAATACACGACAAAGAAATGGAAATTGATATATTCCCGAATAATAATTCCAAATTAATGATAAAACAACAACCACAAAAAGAAGAAGTAGAAGAACAACCGAATGATGAAGACAATGAGCCTGTAATATTTGAATTAGATGATGGTTCAACAATGAATTTACAAAAACAAGAACTTATTGAAGCTTCCCCATATTTTATTGCCATGTTTGCTGGACATTTCCGTGAAGCTAAAAATAATCGAGTTCATCTTCCAAATACAACTCGTGCTGCTCTTACTGCTTTGACTATTCAAATTCATCAAGAAAATCAAGAGAAAAGAAAAATAACAAATAAAACTTGTACTACTACTACTAGTTTCAATTCCATGGTAGAAAGAATGGAGACGAATGATAATGATGGTGATAGGAATCAACTAATTATAGAAACTTCAACCGTCTGTGATAGAATTATGCATTCATATGACTTATCTACACTTTTTGAACTCTTGTCCCTTAGTGACCAATTTTTACTTGATAATATATATGAAAGGACATTGAATACACTAATTAGTTTTTATATATGTCCTCATTCAGTGCCTACAATTTATGAAGAGTCTCTCAAATTTCAAGGTTTCCATCGATCCAGTGTTGATAGTCAAGTTTCATCCTCTTCCTCATCTTTTACAAGAAATATAAATATTTCAAAACTTGTACTAAAATATCTACTTGTTGGAGAAGACATTTGTTTTACATTAAGGTCTGGTTCTTTTTGGAAAATATTTGACTCCACAATCCCTTCATTGGTTGTTCAAAGTTTACAAGAAATATTGAGTACAAAATAGCTATTATTTTTTTTATTTTTTGTTCTCTCGTTAAAACAAATAATTGACTATATACTTTTGTTTATTACTTTTGTACATTATATACATTATTGTTTAGTTATAAGTTATAACTAGTGCAATGAAAAATAATAATCATAATAATATATTTTGAATTTACATTACAGGATCTAGGTATGATGTATTTTATACTAAATACCTATTTTGATGTGAATTTAAAAAATTGGATAAAAATATCCTATAAAATGATTTGATGTAGAAAACGATAATGCTTCTCATTTAATGTTGAACACTCTCTCTCTTACGTTCTAAAATTTTTTTAATTAGAAATGTTAGATTTACTGGTACTCGTAATTATTTATTACATACGCCTTTTATTATGACAACTTTATTACTAATATCTAATATCGATTTTCATATTATACATATATATAATATATGAAAGTCTTGATTCTGAATGAATGAAATAAAAAAATTTGGAACACATATTATTATTAAAAACAAAATAAAAAATGTATTTCATCATAATAATATATTTGCGTTGAGAGCGATTTATTATCTATTTATTATTCATACATTTTTGTAGAAAAACTGTTAGAAAAATTACAACTTATTCTAGTAGAAAATGCCACATACCGAATGTAGCCAGATCATATTCATAAAATTAATATTGTATGATGTATAATCCTAAGATAAATAATATTATTATAGGTATATATATATTATATTTGGTTTTGACATCACATAATATGATATCTCGTTAGATAATATAAAATATAAAATAAAATTTATTTATATATTGTGTAAATCCTTAAAAAAATTATTTATTTAAAAGAACCCTATCATTTTACTTTATAGTACTATTCATTTATAAGTATATACATTAGTATAGTGTAGTAATTCTACACCTACAGTCACCGTTTAATACTAATCCTGCCGAAAATATTTGTGAAAGAGTAGTTCAAAATATATACAAAAATATCACAACTATATTACATCGAAAAATAAAATAATGTCGAATTAGTACCAAAAATTGACAAGGATTCAGTTATTTGTTTTACAATATGCAGTAGCATAGTCTTTGCTCTCTCTCTGGAATTAGGATTATTAATAAATATTTGTTGGTATTTCCATTTTTTTGCCTTTTTTTTATGTATTATATATAATATTATACAGAAAATAAACATATAGTACATAATACTTCAGGAGCGTTTCGGTAAATTGAGATCTTAAATATTAACTGTCTTATCTTCTTTTTGTTTAACTTAACCTCTAGAATAATTAGTTTGATATTTTATTAGTAATTCGTAGTATCACGTTGTCCTTTTTCTGGTATCAAAAGTCCAATAGCAGCTTTATACGTTGATGTAGGGAGCACATTTGCTAGTTCAATTAATAAACTATTTTCCCCAAAAGATTCGTCAAGAAGTTTTTTAGATTTAAGAGCACTTTCAAGTTGTCGAAAAGTAAACATTCCATTAGGACGAGCAGCTTGCCTCATGAGAGCATCACACATCATTTCCAATTCACTGTTCATTGAATGAAGTAAAGCTTTAAATTGGGGAGGTGTGACTTTCAAATTATGGACATGAAGCATTTGTTGAAGTAGTTCTTTGGAAATCATGTTGTCATTATTTAAATATTTAGTCTTTGGATCTTGCTTTTCCCGGTTTATATTTTTAGCTTTTTTAGCAGCAGTACTTGACGATGAGGGTTTTGCAGTTCTTTTTTTACTACTACTCTTACTATTACTACCAGCTTCGTTTCTACTTCTGAGTTCACTGGTTTTACTTTGAGGAGTTTTACGAGGAGGTGACTTTGGTTGTTGTTCTTGTTGCTCATGTTCACTTTCACTAGTTTCTTGATTCGATTCTCGTACTGATGTCATATGTATACTGGTTTTTCTAGACTTTCTCATTGAAACAGATGCTTGAGGTGTAGTTTGCTGTTCTTCTTCTTCTTCTTCTTCTTGTGACTGGTTGTTATTTGGTGATTTGGATATTAATGATGATCCACGACTTATGCGGCTGAAAAAATTCTCTGGAGAATATAAACTTTGTTGATGTTCTTCTCCTTCATTGTCATCATCATTACTAATTCTAGGACTATGAACAGATTCAAAAATTTCATTCTCTTTCTCCTGGTCTGTTACTTCATCTTGGATGGATTTGGATATCAAATTAAGAGATTTATTCGTTTTTGAAATTTCTAAATCTTGGTCAAGGTGTGATTGGGATCTTTTACTTTTTGAAATTTCTAAATCTTGGTCATGTTGTAATTCGGATCTTTTACTTTTTGAAATTTCTAAATCTTGGTCATGTTGTAATTCGGATCTTTTACTTTTTGAAATTTCTAAATCTTGGTCATGTTGTAATTCGGATCTTTTACTTTTTCCTAGTATACTTTTATTCAAAGACTGAGAATTAGTTGCAGCTGCTGTTGAGGTTGATGGTTCCACTACATGTTCTTGAAATACTTCATTTTCAGATTCATATTCATGTAGCGATTCACATCCGTCTTCTGCTTGTTCATTTAATTCTTCCTTACCATCAATCTCTTCATCAATATCCATAAATTCATCATCATTCTCAGGAATTTTACTATCTTGAATTCTGGATTTCATACTTGCTTGGCTCGATGACAAAGATTGTGAAGGCAATAATTTCTGGATAGGTGCATAAATTTCACTCGGTGTAGCTACACTACTACCATTTTGTAGTTTGGAGTTTCTACGAAAGGAAGAAAGTTGAGATTTTAATGATGATGATTGAGATAGGGAACGACGAAAAACATCACGTTGATTTTTAAAATTTGACTGCTGACTCAGATCTACAGTTGATGCTTCTGAAATTAATGAAGATTGAGAAGAAGAGGATGGTAAGCGTTGTCTCATTGTATTTTTTTCTGGTAGAGTTACTAGTCGTTCTAAAACTACAAAAGGCTGAAGAGATCGTCCTACCAGAGTTCGTGAGTGTGCTATAATACATCAAACAACAAATATAATAATATAATATAAAATTACCTTACATTTATAATTTATATAAATGTATATATATAATATATTATCATACATCAAGAATCATTTGACAAATCATAGCATAATATGTTTACTTAATACTGAATATTCATAACTTATATCTAAAATAATAAGCTTACCTAATTGACAACTAGCATTGAGAAGAACATCATGATCCTTGATTTCCATAATTAATGACGGTTCTGTATTTTTTGATCGGAGAATGGCAGCCTCAAGTAATTTCTTTCTTTCTTCAGGAGTCCATGTTCTTGGTCCATCACTTGTTGTTGTGGTTGTTGTTTCAGGTGGAAGGAAACTAGAAACATGACCCCGATTACTATTATTACCACTATTATTTGCTGTACAATTACTGTCCAGAGTTGAAAACATGGTAGATCTATTTATTTGTGAAATTTGAGATTGAGATAATGTGGCAGGAATTACAATCTCATCATCATCATCATCATCCTTTATGTCCTGTTCAGTTTCATTATCGTCTTCATTTATTGTAACATGGGTATTATTATTATCTTCATATTCCTCCATCATTTCTATATCATTATTTTCTAACATTTCATTAACTGATTTGGCTTTATCATTTCCTTGACTAGTCCTAATTCGTTTTGAATCATTTAAAGCTGTTGTATGTACTATACTAGTTGAACGATTTCGTCCATCCCTTGATAACTTTTTAGAATGACGAGATCGATAACTTTCACTGGTTATATCAGGAGACAATTGTCTGAAAGTTCTACTTTTATCAATATTATTTGTAGATGACTTCTCAAGATTTTCTGAAGAATCACCAAATATCCTTCTCGACACTTCTGTTCTTGATGTTAATAATGATGCTCTTTTGTTATTAATTTTTTCCGTGTCTAAACTTTCACGATTGATTGGAACTCGGTTTTCAATATCCGAAGGACTGTCATTTACTTCTACTTGATGAAGACTATTATTTTCATGTTTTGATATTAGGACACCATTCTCTTCTTCTTGCTCTAAATCAGAATCAATATATGTATCAAGTTCAGAATTGTTGTAACCATTAAATACATTTCTTGATGGTTGTTGTTGCGAATTTAATATAGACTTTGTATGCACACTACTTTTGTCCCTTGTACTTTTGTCTATTGACATCTCCTTTGAGTTATTATTACTACCATTACTTTTACTCTTATCATTTTGTAAGTTGCTCTGTTGATGACGTTGTTGTTGTTGTTGTTCATTTTCTTCTTCTTCTGCCATAATGGGAAATTTTGATTCATTATTCAAACTCATAGTTTTTGTTTTTGTAACATTATTACTACTTTTGTTACTAAAAGTGTTATTACTTGCTGTCATTTTTTCACTTGGTGTTGCATTCGAAAAGGGTGGAGTATATGATGATGTTGTACTCACATTTTCTTTCACATGTGAATTTGAATGTTTCTTAGAAGTGGATGATGAATCAATATTTTGTACATTTTGCGGTCCCAATTCACCTTCTGTATCTTCTTCTTCTGTTGTTGCTATTGCTGTTGCTTTTAAATTATAAACACTTTGATGTTTAAGAGTATTACTTTTATTATTAGAAGTGTTATTACTTTTATTATTATAAACACTATTACTTTTATTATTAGAAGCGTTACTTTCATGGTTTGAAATGTTTTTACTTTTATTATTAGAAGCATTATTGCTTTTAATGCTAACAGTGTTACTTTCATGGTCAAAAGTGTTTTTACTTTTATTACTAAAAGTGTTAGTACTTTCAGGTCCTTTTTCACTTGGTGTTGCGCTCGAAAAGGGTGGAGTGTATGATGATGTTGTACTCACATTTTCTTTCACATGTGAATTTGAATGTTTTTTAGAAGTGGATGATGAATCAATATTTTGTACACTTTGTAGTTCTGCTTCACCTTCTGTATCTTCTTCTTCAGTTGTTGCTATTGATGTTGCTTTTAAATTATAAACACTTTGATGTTTAAGAGTATTACTTTTATTATTAGAAGTGTTATTGCTTTTATTATTAGGAGGATTATTATTTTTATTACTGGAATCGTAAGAACTTTTATTATTAGAAGCATTATTGCTTTTATTACTAGAAGCGTTACTTTCATGGTTAAAAGTGGTTTTACTTGCTGTCGTTTTTTCACAAGCTGTTGCATTCGAAAAGGGTGGAGTGTATGATGATGTTGTACTCACATTTTCTTTCACATGTAAACTTGAATGTTTCTTAGAAGTGGAAGATGTACTTAATTTTTCTTTTGCTTGTGAATTTGAATGTTTTTTAGAATTGGATGATGAAGCAATATTTTGTACATTTTGTGGTTGCAATTCACCTTCTGTATCTTCTTCTTCTGTTGTTGCTATTGATGTTGGGTTTAAATTATAAACAGTTTGATGTTTAAGAGTATTACGTTTACCTTTAAATGATACAGGTATAATAGATGTTTCAGTTTGGGTATGAATTGAAGGAGGATCACATGGATGAATAGTTTGTACAATAGCAGTTTCAAATAAAACTTGAGATGACACAGAAGAATTTGATTTATTTCTACTATCTGCATTGTCATCGTCTCCTTTTTCATCTTCTTCTATAACTTCGTCGCCATTTTCAGACTTATTCTCTTCATTTTGTTCCTGTACCGATGGAAGAATTTGAGAAGAAAGGGTAGATTTTGATGAAGATAACAAACTTTCTGTGACATGAGTCTGTGATGCAATTTCCGTGTTAAGATTTTCTACAAAATTAAAAAAAAAGAAAGAAAGAAATTAAAACACAAAATACTACTTTGAAATCAAATTTAAAACATAAAACAAAAAATTATTATAGTAAATTATTTCAGTACAAGAATCTAAAAATTTTAAAAATTAAAAATATTACTTCTTGATATTCGTTGTTTAACAATTGGAGTATACAACCAAGATTTACTCAATTTAGATCCTGGGTTCATTGGTGTTGAGTTGAATGGTCGAGTAATATTTCCATTATTATTATTATTATTATTGTTTTCATGACTAGAGACACTTGATTCATGTTGATGAGTTGATACATCTGATTCACTTATACTACTAAAACTTGTATTTAGAAAATTTCTTTTACTTTGAGTCACTGTGTCTACATTATCATCTTTCCTACTATAATTATTAATTGGTGGTGGTAAAAATATAGCAGGTTGTTCATCTGCTGCTGAATCTATTTCAACTTCATTATCTACATCCGGTACTTGTACATTTTCTTCTTGTTCTTGTCGATCTCTTTGAGGTGATGGTAGTAATGTTGACATGAGAACTGATTGTTCTGAAGCATTGTTATTATTATTATGTAAATGACCATTTTCATTTTGTTGATCAGAGTTGTCATCATCTTCACTAC
Organism: Sminthurinus signatus; assembly: GCA_019776565.1. Taxonomy (NCBI): domain Eukaryota; kingdom Metazoa; phylum Arthropoda; class Collembola; order Symphypleona; family Katiannidae; genus Sminthurinus; species Sminthurinus signatus. Next base: position 3,329 of record JABASP010002824.1, on the reverse strand, counting down.
TACTACTTTGTTGTGAAATATAAATGTTCCTAATACTTGATTTTCTAGGTTGATTAGAATTAGAATTACTTGTACTAGTACTATTACTACTTGTACTTTCCTCTGAATGAGTCATTGGTTTAATGATTGATTCTCTTTTTGAAGAAATAGATGGTCGATTCTTAGAAGAATTGTAAATGTTATCAGATTTATCTTGTTTGGATAAACGACTGGTTTGTTGTAGACTTTCATTTTTTCTCTGGTTTCTTGAAATATTTTGTTCTTGTTGACGTTGTTGATCTTTTACTTGTTGCTGTTTCATAGAAACATTGCTAGTAGTAGCAACATTAGATGTTTGACGAACATGAGGTTTAGTATTTACATCTTTATATTTATCAGCAATATATTTTTGATGTTTTAATAATGATTTTTCATCCAAATCTTCATCCATATAAGATATGTAAATATTATCATCATCATCATCGTCAGTTTCCGAATTTGTTGAGGAACTAATTTCAACTTCTTCTTCATTTTGAGGTGGTGGTGGTGGATTTTGTTCAACAATTTGATGATGATGAGACTGTGAAGAATGTGGTTTAATTTTAAAATACTCTTTACATTGTTCTCCACGTTTTTTCATAGCTTCCAATATAGATTTATCACTAGGAACATAATTTTTTAAATCATCTGATAGTTCATCAGATGAATTATTTGATGATGATCCTGATTCTGTCTGTCTTTCACTTTTTTTCTTTTGTTGTTTTGACCTAACATGTGGTTCTTTTCGTAAATGTGCATACTTTTCTCCAACATATCTATGATGTTCTGCCATGGTTCGTTCTCCAATTTCCAAATTATCAGGATCAAAATCATCATTGAAAGTGTACGAGTTGTTACTAGTGGAATCATCACTTCTTTTAGTGGTATCGATAGTCTTTTGTTGTATTTTATTTTTAACATTGCCTTGATTACTACTACTACTGGGTTGTTGAAAATTTCCAGGTTTAGGTTGAGAGTTGAATTTTTCTTGGCTAGCTTTAGGTTTGGTAACAAAATCCTGATATTTATTTTTACCAATATATTCTTGAGCTCTGAGGATGGAATTTTCACCAATGTCATTTAAAATATCTTCTGTTAAATCTGAAGAACTACTTGACTCGTCACTTGCTGATACAACATCTTTATCGTCTCCTTGGTCAGACATGATTATATTCTTGTCGTTATAATGTTAAACTGTTTCAAAAATAGAAAAAAAAATAGAACAACAAACCTAAAATTAATACTCTCTGTTATAATAATAGTAGTAATTATTATTATATATGAAATGAAATGGTACATAAACATGCTCAGCTTACAAATGAATTCCAAAGAGAGAAACGGCAGACTTTTAATAATTCAGAGGCAGGAAATATCCATCATTTTATAATTGATGTAGATCAAATTGATGAGGATTACAAATTACAAATAGTTTGTCGTTACAAACTGTATTACATTTTGACTGAAATCAGATAATAAAAGATTACATTTACATTGAAATGTCAATAATAATTTATTTATTCTTTTACAAAAAACAAATATATTTGAAAACTTGTATAGCATAGGTAAGCAAAGAGATTGCTGTACGCTTATGATTTATGATAATAGAAAAGAGGTAAATAATAAATAGATGTGAAAATTCAGAAAGGCTTTTGAAAATTGAAAAATCGTTTTTCTATTTTTTGTAGATTGATCGTGAGTAGTGAGTCAAAAAAATATGAGTATAAAGTATAAAAACGAAATTCGTTTGAATATAATAATTTTATTTAATTATAATGGTTTACCTGAAAAGTAATTGTAGTTCCATCCAAGTAAAACAACTTGTCACCTAATATTTGGGCCTTTGTTGGTTCAATTATTTAGTTTTTGAAAAATGAAAAACCGTAAAAATCCGAAAAAAATCTTGAACTTGACGCGGAATCACCCCTCCAATTTTCAAGGGTTGTATAGAAATGTTTGTACATGCTGCTGTGAGTACTTCAAAGCAAAAAAAACAGTACCTCTCTATAAAATCACATCAGTACTTTTTCATACAATATACTAACATCCCTTAAAGCTCTTTGTATTAATATACGATGGATATTTTTGAAATGCTTTCATTAGAATATAGATATATGTACACACTTTTGGAATTTAAATATTTTGAAGCATAAGAAAACAAATTATGTTGCATTTAAAAAAAGTGATTAAACTTTCTCTAAGGCATAAATGTACACACATGGCATGACTTTCTCGGTTCTCCTCTACAATCTGCAATCCATAAGGACCAAGTACTTAAGTATACACTCATAAAACTCTTGTATATTGTTTTTAAATATTGTATTGCATAAATAGTAAACAGCATTGTAATCAAGTCAGTCTCTTTTTCAGTTCCCAATTGTCAAAACGTTGATTTCCTGTCAACTATATTATAGAGTCTAAATGTGCATCCTCATTAAGTAAAATGCAGCTAATCAATATTGTATATTATACAATTTCAGGAGAAGCTCATTCTAAAAACACTTTACAATGGGACTGTTTATCTAATGTTTATCCAGCTCATATAGCTCATATATATACATATTTACGCGTTTCAGTACTTACGAAAAGTTGTACATTTTTCATTCAGTATGCACAACATAATATGTATACGACGGAGGTATGTATGTAGTCCCTCTATAGATGTAATATTATACAACAATATATTATGTACCATGCATATACGTATACATAAATGAGTGTTATTAATCTGTAAGTATACTTAATACGTACCTACATATTATACTGTGTACTGTGTTTAAAAAAATTCATGGTTTTACAGTGTTGAGATTGTTTTGCATTTTGGGTATTCAAAATACAAAGGCAAGTCCACCAACCTATGCATAATACATGTGTCTATTTTTATATGTACACACATAGCTTGTACATTGTATGGTGTATACATAATACATATATATGCAACTAAATATCCAGCTAAAATACATAAATTGAAGTAAAATGCACATTTATTTATTTATATAATATATATGTATAATGTATACATACTTAAACAGTATGTTCTTCAAAGGTCAAATTAATTGATGGATGAAGAAAATCACTCCTCGTGTGTATCTCATTATATTAAAATATTATTATGTACATTATACAGATAGTAGACTTTGTACACTTATAATATCATTCATACATGTATATCTAATGCCCCATTATGCGCACATTTTGTACATACCATATCCATCCCTACCAGCAAGAACACGTGAAAAACACGTGTATAACACGTGTCACTCGTGTACTCGTGTCGTGCAAAACTCGTGTAAAACTCGCAAAATTTCACGGCC
>JABASP010002823.1:0-17545 GCA_019776565.1 Sminthurinus signatus | reverse complement strand
GTTGGCCTATATTAATGCCACTGGTCGATTCCAATAGAGCATATAGTAAAGTTTGTGCTGGGGCTACGCAATGGATCTCTTTTGGTCTGCGCGCCTCCTGACCTTCAATCCTCAATATTGCTGGTTGGGACCCCAAATATACAATACAATACAATACTTATTACTTACTTGTGTAAAAGATATAAGATACGAGAGAGAGTAGAAGAATTATTAGAGTTGTGCAAAAATCTACTCTCTTGATTCATGATTCTCAATTCTCGATTCGCGATGCCGGATACAGAAAATGGAAGTAAAAAGATAGGAGAAGAAGAAGGAACAAGTCGTTTTGAATTACACATTACAAATTACACATGCCCACTTCCACATTCCTCTGCATCTAGTATCTATGTATTCTATTTCGATTTGCGAGTTGGAGTGCGAGTTCCATGACGCAGTAGATATCCAAATTCCAAATTCCTAAATGCAGCAGTAGATTCAAAGAATAAAAGGAAGAGTAAAAAATGTCCTGTGAATCTCTCTCATCTCTGTCTCTTTCTCTTTTTATTCTAGAGTCTAGATTCTAGTCCATCCTTCTTCATTAGATAATATACTCTGGATTCTGGATGGACAAGACAAGGTAGAAACTAGACACAAATGAAAGTGGACAATGGACAATGCACGTATGTACATTTCGTATATTTTGTGTGATGTGTACAAATTACAAATGCAGGTTACATGTTACGTGTTACATGTGTCCCCAGATTATACGCAGTCCCACGTCCCCAGTCTCTACACTCTTCACTCTCCACTCTACAACTAGAAGTACAACTAGAAGTAGAAGTAAAACTACTCTAGTCTCTAGTCCAACTACTGTTTTATTTACATGTGGAACAAAGTGGACTCTTTTGTCTTTTGTCTTTTGCTTCTGGACTCATGTATTTTCTATGCCTTTCCTCGTCAACAGCAACATCAACATCAACATGAAAATGAACGTCATGGCCATACCGTGCGATACTCTTGTTCCACTTTCTCCTCTACTCTAAACTCTAACTTTAGCTCCAACTTTAAGTAAGGTGTAGATTCTAGATTCTAGATTCTAGCCTCTAGATTTTCTAGTTTCTAGTTGTATGTTTTGTGTTTTGTGTTGTTGTAAGTAGTGAGTAGTTTCTAGTTTCAAGTGCCTACTCCTCCTAAGTGCTGTTAAGTGAACTAGAGACTAGAGGCTGGAGAAAGAGAAAGAGGAAGAGAAAGAGAAAGCATGAGAGAAAAGAGAGAGAACGAACAACGAACATGAACCGGCACCACCTAACACCCATCTAAAATAAATAACAAATAACAAATATAGATATTTGTTGGTTGTTGTTGTAGCCAACAAAAAATACTGTGTAAAATATACGCAACATAAAATGTGTAACCTTGAGACTCTAGACTTGAGTCTTGAGGTTGGAGAGTTGAGATTTATCAAACATCAAGCAAACCTAACTGAAACTGAAGCTGAAATTGAAACTGCAGCTGGAACTGAAACTAAACAAGTGCCAGTAAAAAACGAAACTTGACATACAACACACAGCACAGCAAACAGCAACACAAGTAACGATAAAAGTGTTGTAAATTGTAAACATTTAGTCCATTTCAATTTTCAACTTTCAATCCGACTTGGTCCAAACCAATCCGATTCAAAATCCAAAATCCAACTCAATTCCTCGTAGATATCGTATATTATCCTGTATGATGTTTCATTATTCTAGAGCATAGCTTCTAGATTCTAGAGTATGGTTTGAGGTTTCAAGGGGGAAAAAAGAAAAGAGAAAGGAAGTAGGAGAAAAAATACTGTAGTTTTTTCCTATAAATTTATCTAAGTGAATCCGCAATCGGCACACTCCAACATTTACAAAATACAAAATACAATCGGTAGTCCACGCTCATTCTTTTTCCATTTTCCATTGCCATGTTTTACCTACTTCGTGTAACTTGTAAACTGGTAACTTGTAACTTGTGCAATACAGGTCATTGAGAACTGAGACGATTCGCTCCATTGATTCTTCCTCTTCTCTTCCAAGTGGAACGAAAATGAGCTTTGTACTCTGTACCCCGTGCCCTATGTACTGTACACTGTACGAAGTACACATTACAAGTTTTTTTTCTATTTCACGGAATACTACAGATGATATTTCCACGAGTTTCCATGAGTGTGCATCTGATTCTGGAGTTTGGAGTTTGCGGAAATTTATCTAGCAGTGAATATTAAATATCATCTCTCTGTTCTTGACTCCTGATTCTTTTGATTCATTTGATTCTCAATTCTCTCAATTCTCATCATTTCAATCTCTAAAACTCTCCTCGTGTACACATTTACAGATATACGCAACGTACAATGTACAATGTGAATCTGTTGACTGTTGACGCAGGGAGTTCCGAAGAAAGAAGAAATCCCACATGTAATATTTGGATTGGATTTATGTGGAAAGTGGAAAGTGGAAACATGGATAAACATAATATGTTTTTCTCATGGAAGAATATGGGATATGGGATGAAAAAGTTGTTGGATTTTCCCAGAAAAAACACGTGTGTGGATAATGGATAATAGAGAATGGAGAAAAAGGAGAAAAAGGAGAAAGAAGATGAAGGATGAAAGCTGTGTGCAAATACAAAATATACATATTATATTTTATATTATACGAAATACGAAATAGGAATACTTTGTGCAGGAAAATTGGATTCAGTTTCCGATTCATGGAAAAATATAGAAAATAGAAACCCACATTTCCACAACTATTATACAAATCTAGATCTAGATCCAGATCCGGATCTAGAATCTAGAATGAAGAATCTTGAATCTAGACCACAAACTATAACAACAAGAGACAAAGACAAAGATGAAGATGAGAGAAAATGAAAAGTCGATTATATTATCTTTGTGTGGAGTGTGGAAAGTGGAGAGGAAATTCAACACTCGACACTCTACTTTCAAGATTCAAGATTCAAGACTCAAAAGATGTACAAGATTAAAAAGATGTACAAGATAGAAATAAGAAATGAGAAGGAAGCTTAAGAAAAGTAAAATACACCAGACTCTGAATGTAGAACTGAGGGAATAGAGAAGTGTTAAGCTGTGAGTTGAAAAGAAAAGGAAAAAAGACCAGAGTTTATGCAAAGGAAAAGATTATCTTTATGTTCAAATATACATATTATACTTTATACTGTACTAGTATATTCTATGGTCTATGGTCTATGAGATGGAATTAATAAGTACACGCGGCCAAGGAAATTTTCTTTTGTCTTTTGAATTTTCTCTCAGTTTTTCCTCATGTTCCATTTCCTTTCTTCCTCTCTTTTTACTTTTTACTTTTTACATCCTGTTCTTAAAACATAGTTCTATATTATTATTATATAAACGTGGTACTTTCTTATTTCTTCTTTGGTAATACAACTCTGTCAACTGAATTCAGAATTCATAGTTTGGGTTTTGTACAAAATACAAAAACAAAAATTATAAAAGATGTGATGCATAATATACGAATAATATTCTATTCATATATATAAGATATCTTACAAAATACAAAACACAAAACAAATTATAATATCCTCGATCCTCGAATAACGAAGAGGATTCTCTCTTCTCTCTTGTACGATATCTTGTAACTCGTAACTGGTCCTTTGTCGTTTGTCATAGTACTCTTTAATGGCTTCTTTTTTTGGTCTTTACTCTTTACTCTGCACTCTTTCCTCTTCAAAATGCTCATCTTTTCCTCTTCGTTACTCGTTATTCGTCATTCGTTACACGTTTACTTGACGGTTGTTTTTGTTTTTATTTTTGGTACATGTACTTTTATCTTTTTTATTCTATCACATTTACAGATATTCATCCGTCCAGTTCAAGTCCCAGTCTCCGATTCCTTTCTTTCATTTTTCCTTATACATGTAACAAAACTCACAACTCACAACAAATGAGAAATTTCGTAATGTGGAATACAGAATACGGAGAATGGAAACCCAGTTCCAGATTCAGATTCAGATTCAGAGCAAAATGGAGCAAAATAGAGAATGAAAGAAAAAGCATCGAACGGATAACGGAAATGACTAACGGCTGTGCTCTATGAAACATACATACATATATGAAGAATCAAGAAAAAGTATTTGTTTTTCCAGGTTAAAAAAGCTGTAGGTTCTAGTTTCTAGTCAAAATGCAAAATCAAAATCAAGAAGGCGTATGGCGTAGAACATGAACATGAAGAAAGCACAGAGCACAGGATAGATGCATGAGAAATGAAAAGACAAGAGACTTTCACATTTCCCATACATTATCATATTCATATTATGTTACTCCTCTTTTTTGTCTTCTATCTTTTTTATGTATTATATATTATCATTAAGTTATAAGCTATACACCCTGCACTGCACCTCAAAAAGTACAAAGTAAAAATACAATGGCAAATTGAGAGCAGAAAGGCTACCTACAAGATAATCTTGCCTACGTTACCTAATGTCTAATGTCTAACGTCTAACAGAAAATCATTCATTCATATGCACTCTCAACTCTCAATTCAACTCAGTTCAGTTCAGTTCAGCTCAGCTAAACTCAACTCAAGTATAAGTAAGTTCACTCCTGTGTGCCCTTTCTTTTTGCTAGTCGGCATTCTGTATTCTGTAGTCAGCAGTATCTATCCAAAATTCTCATCCGCATTTACATGCACATTACGTAGCTAGTATCTAGTAGATGGTAGATATACAATACATCCACAATCCACAATCCACAGCCATGCCACGCTGTGAAAGAAAGAAAGAAAGAAAGAAAGAAAGAAAAAGAGAAAGGAGATGAAGAGAAAGGGGAAAGGATGATGGAAGGAGAGGGGAGAGGAAGAATGCTCCAAACTCCAAACTCAAAACTGAACCGAATCACTAGTTACGACTTACGAGCTACGAGCTACGAGCTTCGAGTTAGACCAAAAAGTTATAGGTTATAGGTATCTCAACTCAATGTGCATGTACGATGTACGATATAAAGTATAAAGATCTGCATTCTACCTCTGCACTCTACACTCTGTTCTGTAGCCTTTAACGTTTATCCTGTATTGGGTATTGTAGATTGTAGTGTGTAACATATCATCATATTATTCCTTATTCCTTATTCGTCCCCTACCCAATCCCATCTTCCATCTTCTATCCGCTCTATATAAATTTACACCAGGAACCAGAAACCAGAAAGCCCGCCTTACTCCTTACTCCTTACTCCTGCTGTACACTGTACATTGTACATTGTACATTGTACAAACAATGCATATTTAGGATGAGTATTACAAACATATATAGTTGTGTATTTTGTATCCTACATGTAAAATGTATACACAATATAAAACATGAAATGTGTGTGTAAAGTATAAAGTATAAAGTATCTCTGCTCCATCCAGATGAGTCTGTTGGGTATATTTCAACGAGTCTACACTCTACACTCTGCACTCTGTTGTAGAGTGTAGATTGTAGTGTTTAGAGTCTACCTTCACACATAAAATCCAGTGGACTGTCTTATTTATTCCCTTGTACTTGTAGATATATCTTATGCAGAATGTACATTATGTATATTACATAGTATTATGTGCAGAATATTTACGTCTTCTTCGCTTCTTCTCACTTCTCCAGTTTTCAGTCTCCGGTCTCTGGTCTCTGGTCTCTGGTTTCTCCCCATTTCACATGGTTCTTTGGTTCTTGGGTCTCGGTTTTGGTTTTGGAACTTTTCCTCTCTAAATATTATGCAGACGAAGACTCTCTCTTCTCTCTCTCTTCTCTCTCTCTGCTCATGTATTTAGTATTTAGTGTTTAGAATTTAGCTGGAGCTCCTCCAGTGTTCCAGTGTTCTCATATTACTTTATTCTAGATTCTTGATTCTAGAATCCGATGCAGTATAAAAGAACAGGGAACACGTAAAAGTACAAAGTACAAGAGCAAGTATAAAAGTAATAATAAGAGTAGCCACTAGCCAACTCCAAATCCAAATCCAAAACCCGAATCCAAATCCTTAGTCAACATAAACTCTCGTTTTATTTATTGTTTATGGCCGACTGACTGCTCGCTCCTCGCTACTCGCTACTCTCACATTCCACATTCTCTCCTCTTTTCCAAGTACTTTCTGCTTTGTGCACATACTACATAATGCATAATACAACGTAATAATAATAATAGTAGAATAATATTATAGATTATAAAGTGTGTGTATTGTGTATAAAACATCATATTTAATACATTACACATTACACACATTTAATTTTATGCAAGTATAAAGCATAATATGTGTACCACATCGGCCATTCGCTCAGATAAATACAACAAGAAACAAGAAAAGTAGCCTAGACAAAGGCCAATGCCAATCTAATTCAAATCCAGCCCAATTCAAGCTACAAAGTTTCATAGTCAAAAAATTACACAAATGATAATAGGAGTAAAAGTATCTGAAGAAAATGAGAACCCCAAAATAGCAAATGGTAAATTGATTGCATTTTCCATTGAAAATTGACAATCGACAATTGACCTCATGTAATGTGTAATGTGCTCCTATAAAAGATATTCTTATGTATGCCTTTTAACTTGTAACTTCTATAGAGTTTCTAGCTTTTATCTGTAATATCTTTAATCTTTAGTGTGCATTGATGCTTGAAGTAGCTCCTGGCAAATTGCATTAATGACCTGAACTGTACAAGAGAAAATGAAAATGAAAATTACAATGCCAACGACAACGTCAACAACAACACTATTGACAATTGACAAGAAGTATCAACATTCAACATGGACAAGGGACTGTTGACTGTTGACAGTCGCCTATGTCAACTATGGACAAGCGACAAGCGACAAACGACAAACATTACATGAATGACTGGATAACTGGATGAATGAGTGAGTGAATTGGTACAAGAAAACAGGAAAACAAGGTACAAGAAGTTTGCATGTGCAGAACCGGAGAGAATAGAACAGAAAGGAGTTGTCAATATTCTGTACTCTGTGTTCTGTACCTACTCTGCACATTGCACATGGACTGTGAGCTGTGGAAAACTGGAAAACACTTTGGTGAATGTCAATATGTAACCTGCTAATGGAGATTGAAGACGATTTAGTAAAAGTGTATCGAATATCGATCCAAAAAAACATAATGCACAATGTACACTGTGCAAAATAAAGCCTACACAAAATGTACACAATACACAATACACAGTAAATAATGTAAACAAGAGTCAACAGTCAACACCATCACAAAATGGAAAATACAAACACCATTAGTGAAATGAGGTTAATCGTTAATCTACTAATTACTAATTATTATGTTTTTCCAAATTCCTATTCCAGTTTCAAAAACATGTGACTCAAAAAAATAGCCCTGATTCTATAGCTTCTGAATTCTTGATTCTTGATTGTAGATTTCGGAGATTCTAAATATAATCATGATTATGCAATAATAATATCGGAAAGCTGGTAAATAACTTGAGAATAACAAGTAACGTGTTTTTATAGCTTTTTTGATTTCGACGCAATAAATAAAATCTTTTTGTAATTTCGTAATTTGTAAAGATGAGCTATTTACAAAAAAATAGACAGAAATAGAGAACAGGAAGTCTGACCTGTGCTCGGTGACCTCGAAGGTTGTAATTGGTCCGATATGGGAGTTCCGACGTTGTTTTCCTCCAGTGTGAAGTTGTGAAAGTGACGCCGAGGATTCCACGAACATTCCCTGTGGCAAGCCAACCTTCTTGATAGTAATGAGTTCGATTCAACTGCCAACCTTCATCCTGTAAAAATACGAAAACAAATACAAAAATCATTATATAATTTCTAATCATATTACCAATTATCATCATTTCTCAATGCTGTCGAAATTATCGTTATCGTTATTGTACTTGGACGAAGACCGAAGTGAGGACACAGAAGAATTCGAGTCATTATCACGAATCTTAGAAAGATGCAGAATGTGCAATATAAAAGTTTCTTTTTACTTTTTAATAATCAACTCTCTAGATTTTAGCCTCTATAATAGAATAAAAGTTGTAAGTAATATCATCATGTTCAATGTTCATGATGTGTAACTTTTATAATTGAGAAATCTCTACCATGTGAAATCTACAGTCTACAGTCTGCAATTTATAATGAGAGGTTAGACGTATGTACAATGTACAGTGTACAGTGTACAAATGTACAAATGTAAGAGCCTGAGGCAAGCAAGCCTAAAACCAGAAACAAGAAGAAAGTCGAAAGCAGAAGAAAGAAGAAAATGTACATAATACATAAAACCGTGAGCGGAAGTCATACAAACAATACAATACGATTATTGTCTTCCTCTCCTTTCAACTTTCAACTTTTTTTACTTTTCTACAACATGTAACATGTAAAATTTTGCACATAATATTTATATAGATCTTTTGTTGCTTTCTTTATTCTTTATCTCATTTCCCATTTCCCATTTACACGAGTCCTGAGTCTTGGTAATAGCTCCATTTTTTATAGTTTTTTTATTCTGTACAAGTAATTTGGAAAATCCTCTTACACTTATACGTATTTTGGATATTATGTCAAATTTCAAATTTCAAAGCTCCATCTCTTCAAGCATTACCATCATTATCAACAGTTATATTTCGTGGTCCCTTTATGGACTGTAGATGGTGGATATTTAGTACAAAATACAAAATATATAGGAGAATGAGAGAAAGGAATCATGTTCTTCCTTTTCACGTCTTTTACTTTTTACTCCACATTTAATGTTTGATGCTTGTGCTTGTGTTTTCTCTACTCCTTTTTTGCCCTTGGGTTGAAACGGAATAATTAATCCCGATTTTCTCATTTAAACAACTTGTGTAAATTTTCTAGTCTATATAGTTTAAGATTTAAGATATATTATACAGTATATAGTAGACTCATATTAAAGATTAAAGTCAAGAGCAGAGCATGTAATAATATCCTTTTCTTTCTTAGAATACAAAATACACTACTTCATTTTGGATTTTCGGCTGTTGGATGTTGAATGCTGGATTTGAAAAGTTGTGCAAATTTCACAAAACATTTCACTCTCTTGCAGATAGCAGAGAGCAGAGAGCAGATAGTTTTGCTGCAAGTTGTAAGTTGAAATGTAATGACTGGAGGCGGAAAAGTGTAAACTTTTCTTCTCCCTTTTCTCTTCTCCATTGAACATTGAACAGTGAAAAGGGAAAAGAGAACATTTAACACTGAGCACGGAGCACTGAACATGGACATGAAACCCCAACTATAACCACAACCACAACCACATTCAACTAAACTGACGTCTTTTAACTGTTTTTTATCCTGTATCCATTGACTTTTCAAGTTTCCAGAAATTCCCACACACAAAACATGTAAAACATGTAAAACACGTGAAACACAAGAAACACGAGAAACACGAGAAACACAGAGATTATACTTAACACTTACGCAACATTATACATTATATCCGTACTCTGAATTTTACCATTTACACTTTACACCAATGGACAACTTGTAAATTTCTATTTATGAGCGTGTAGCTTTTGTAATAGTTAATAGTTTTAGCCACAAAGTACAAAGTACAAAATACAAAATGTCAAATGCCAAATACAAAATACTAAATACCAAACATGAAATTGAAATTGAAAAGGAGGCTAAATAAATATTAAACCCTCAAAGTTCAAATGCTCAATCCTAATACTTTTTCTTGGAATCCTCATGCCGAATTATAAACTCTATGGATAATGGATAATGGATAACGAGTATAAGGAATAATAAACTCAACTCTGACTTTAGAATTTAGAATTGAAAACGAGTCAAAAGTCAAATTAAACCAACCACAAAAACTTTTAGCTTTTAGCTACCTTTGACTTTGCCTTTGAGCTTTGAGCTTTGAACATGTGAAATGTGAACTGTTAACTTTTCACATGAAACGGATAACGGATAATGGATAAGAGAGCCAGATAAAGAAGGAAGAAGAAGAAGAACGTTACAAAATACGAAACGGCGTATGGTGTTTTGTGGTAAATGGTGAATGGTGAACTGTAAAGTCGAGGGCAACTAACAGCCAACAGCCAACGACCAACATACGATATAAAATATTAATTTGGCTTTGGAAACCACTTGACACATTTTACTTACATTCATTATTCATTTGTAATTTGTACTCATATATAAAAGTCTCATTTTCATTTTCACAGAATTCATAGTTATTCATAATTCATAAAAACCGAAAAATACCTGCACGTGTAATATAGAATTTAGAATTTAGAACAAATTTCCATTTCAGGTGGTTTTGAATTTTGACTTTTGACTTGTCACTTTTGTTTGCCGTCATTTCATGTCATCATCATTCTACTTTCTCTTTCTGCTTTTATCTTTTATCAAATTTTACCTCATCGTGTTAATCATATTGCTCATTTATTTAGAATTTAGAAGACAGGAGAAGAAGATGACCCTGACGTGACTGATTTATATGCAGTATTCAGTATTTCGTATTCAGTCTGTTGTCTGTTTTCTGTTTCCAATTTAATGTAGCTCAAGCTGAGAGCTGAGTTGTGAGAGTTGAGTCAAGTATTTTACTTGGAAACTGGAAACCCCACTGAAATTGCTAAGAAAAACAGAGACATGAAAAAGGTGAGAGGGAAGCGTGGAAAAGCAATTGAATTTTTAACATCTAACCTTGAATCTTGAATCTTGCATCTCAAGACTCAAGACTCAAGACTTTTCTTCAAGTATGAAGAAAGAATCAGCAATCAATTTACCATTAAAAAAAGAGCAAAAACAGTCTGGAGAGTCTATTAGATTCTAGTTTCTAGAACTCTCGAATCTCGAATCTCGTAGCTAGAATCAAGAGTAAAGAATCTGGAGACTGGAGATTTTGATTATCCATTATCCATATTCTTCTCAATTCTGAAGGAGAGAGGAAACAACGCGGACGAGTGAAAGCATGTTGTAGAATGTAGAAAGTAGGAAGAATAAAAAGAAGAGATTAAATGTCTAATGTCTAATGCCTACAGTTTAATAGCGTGTGTTGAAGATTGTAGGTTTTGTAGGTACATAATCTGTTCAATGCTCATATGTGCGGATGTAAGATGTAAGTATGGGAAAAGTATTTAATGGGATGTGAAAGTGGTTCTTGAGCCCATGGAACTGAGAGAGAAAGAGATGAACAAACAACCCAACTAAACTAAATCAAACCCAAACCACAAAAATTAGCATATAGCAGAGTAACCGAGTTAACGGAGACGAAAGTATGTAGAATGTAGAAAGTATTACAAACTCCAAAGCCCAAAGCCAATGTAAAACCAAAACTGTATGACAAGACATAACATACAAGATACAGGATGAATATGGATTGGATTGGATTGAATTGGATGGGATTGGATGAAAGAAAATGAAAAAAGACAACAACAACTAGGAGAAGAAGAAGAAGGATGACGAGGATGATGAAAGATGTATCTAATAATAATTGCCGTCCTGTGCTCTGTGCCCTATGATGAGTGAAGAGTGGAACGGGGAAGATTACAAAAAGAAGAGGAGAAGAGGAAAGAAAAGGCCACCAACGTCAACCACCAACCACCATCATAAAATATCTACATTCTACATCCACACGATATGCGATATGTAGAAAAATGGTCGAGGAAATTATACAATTTCACTATCTATCGAACAGAAGAGAAGAGAAATGAACATAGAACAAGGAATGGGCATGGGGTGACTTTTTCCTTCTCCTCCGCACTCGGCACACTCCTCGGGGGAATTGACAATTCATCGGGAAGAGGGAGAGAGAAGAAAAAGAAGAAGAAGAGACGCAGTGACTTTTCTCTGCATGTAGTATGTATTGTGCATCTGTATTATAGTATGTACTCTGTGTATTCATATATCTATATCTGGGAAAAGGAGGACTTTATTTTCATTTTCATATGTATTATGTATTATTCATTATGTCTATTTTGTATCAGATATTTTGGTGTTGCATGGTACTCCATTTTGCTAATGTGTTGTTGGTTGTTGGGTGCGGAGTGTTGAGTGCTGAGAGATGGATGTTAAGGTCAATTAGATTTACATGAGATGATGATGAGTGTGTGCGTAACAATAGAATAGAATAGAAAGTAGAATGTTACAATGATATGAATTATCAATACAATAACAACCTTTTCCATTTTCCATTGTATGTTGTATATTACATTTGATCTGGTTTTTTGATTTTCGACTTGAACTTTTAGAATGTAGAATGTAGAGCTTATCTTTAGACTTTAGAATGATGTGTAAAATATAATAAGTCCATAGTCCAATACACAATACACACCCTGTTATAAACTATAAAATAATAGTTGAGAGTAGAAAGTAGAAACCTTAATTAGCCTCATGCTTTATATTTAATCCATTTTTTTTCCTGTGGACTAAAACCATATGTTTTTCTATCCACTTTCACAGTATAATATGAGAGCTACCCACACAACACACAACACACACTCTCCTCTTATACTGCTCACTCTTTCTTTGGTTCTCGGTTTCTCTCCCTTTCCTCCCTTTTAATGTATGGTCATAATCCCCACAGGATCAAATTGAACTATCCGAATAAATTTAACCCTTCTTTCTTCTTCTCCTTTTCCTTTTCCATCTAGGATCGCGATCGGATAGACGTCATCAACCAACATCCATCCATCCATTGATTCACCACCGTAGGCTTCGGTTTTTTGGTTTGGCTTTGAATTCGACTTTTCGAGATTCCAGATTAATACCAATACAAGATATACATAATAATACATAATGTAGAATGAATGTAATATCTTTTGTGATTCTTGTGCGTATCTTTTGTCTATATTCTATATTGTATTAGTTAATACAAGCTACAAACAAGATACAGTGTATTTCCTTTCATTCCTCTTTTGTGTACATGTGCAATTTCTTCATTTATTAATTTATTTATCCCTTCTTTTTCCCCCTCTCTTCTTATTTTTTCCACTGTACAACGTACATATAATATTTATGTTTTATGTATTGCATAATTTTTTAGCCTTTGTCTAATATCATTTGGAAGGAGAAAGTAATAAAACGTAACAAAGGATCTCCAGCCTCAAGACTCAATTCTCAAGAATGGCAAATGGAAAATGGAAAATGACTTTGTTTTCTTTTTCATATTATTTTGTAATTCTAACTTTTGCCTATAGAATCTACAGAATATTGTAGAAACTAGAATGAAGCATATAATATAATATTATTGTTATATTATTATGCCTTTAATTGGAGGGGAAGAATATTGCACCATAAAGTTTCATTACATTGTACATTGTACAATGTGTACAAATGTGTGCAATACATTATAAAGTAGTTTGATGGAAACTGAAAAAAATAATAATTCAAGGACAGAAAAAGAAAGAAAGGCAAAGAAACCAACAACAATATATGTAATGTGTATCTATATATAGCATGTAGTACATAGCTTGTAGCTGGGAGAAAATAAAAGTTATCAAGTTGTGAAATTTTTCATTTTCTTTTATTCCAGGGGAAAAACAAAAAGTTACACAATAAAACAGTAAATTATTATTACTGTTGAGTGTTGAGTTTTGAGGAACTATCCGAGATCCGAGTCTATGGCGAAACTTAAAAGTAAAATTTTGGTTTGTCCAGAATCTAGAATCCAGAATCTAGAAAAAGCCGATCAAGGTAATGCATTCATGCAAATTACTCGCAAAATACAAATACAAAATTCCAGTGAGGACTCAAAGGAAAAAAACACTCAAACTCAAGACTCAAGACAACTGAACATTGAAAACAGAGAAATTGCATTACCTCCATTTCAGTTTTCTAGTAAAGAATTTAGAGATATAGAAAATAGAGAACAAGGTCTGCACTCTGCACACATTCTAAAGATACAATGCCCAATTTACACAGAAGCAAAATTCCCAGTTGCCCTTCAGTTCTATTCTGCACTCTGCCGATGAATTTTTTATGAATTGAACTTTTGATCTCTCTTGTGGAACTTTTCAGCTTTGAGTCTTTGAGTTTTGAGTCTTGAGTTTGGTTTTGGAGCTGTCCCATCCAAGTGGAATCAAATATCAAATAAATACATATCTGCCGTATGTATGTGCGTGTATCCCTTTTATTTATACATAATGTATTATATAGAGTGCATACTGTTCATTTTATAAACGGGAGTGAGGAAAGCCCTCTGTTTTCTCTTTTCTCCTGATACACATATTTATGGAGAGAGGAACAAAAACCAGAGCAAGAGTGAAAAAGCTACAAAAAAACATGTTATATATATTATATATCTATCAATTCATCTGTCTACCAAAGTATGTACAAAATGTATAAAGTATATCCACATGATGAAAAGATGGATGGAAAAGGCGTGTTGAAATGGAAAAAAGATGGATGAAGGATGGAAATGGCAAAAATGAAATGATGTAGAAAAAAAATGAACATTATCTAAAGAGATTGAAAATAGCAAAAAACAGAAAAAAAACAAAAAGCATAAAATAGAAAATAGAAAAAAAAAGAAACTCACTTCAGGCATCGTCTCAGGAACTCGTCCCATATGTGACAAGCTCAGGACTGTACAGTCACATTCGTTGATCGTCTTTTCAAAGTGAATGTGCATTTTTGCCCTTGGAAATTTGCAAATTCTCCTGTGGTCGTCTTATCTATGTTTTTTTCTTTTTTTTTATCTCTTTGATCTTTTCACTGATGATGATCCACAAAATCCACAATCCGCCTTCCTCTTTTGATGTAGAATGTGGAAAAGGATTTAGAAATTCATCATGGTTTTCGTCTTTTTCTTCTCCTATTTTATAATTCAGTGTAGTCCTCCTGTTTATTTGAAAGAAGAAAAATACATAATAAATTGTAAATTATAATATCATATTTCATTTTACTATATTATATGATATATGAGCTTATGAGAGCTTTGAGAGTCGTAATTCCTAAGTTTCTGGAACCTTTTTTCATTATGAAATGTTGTATCAATGTTTTTCATTTTATGAAGATTACTACAGAATACAGAAGCATAGACATACGTAAAAAGTAGAGGCACGTGAAACCACATGTGAAATCAAAATATATGCAATCGACAATAACTAATAACTCTCAACGCTCATTTTTTATCTTCCTGTACATTTATTTCCCCAAAGAGGTAAATATTTGCCTACAGCTTCAACTATAGCTACATTTCCATTTCATTTGTTTATTTTTTGCAAAAGAACATGGTACGTGAATATCAAAAATATAACAGAAAAAAAAAACAAAAATACAGCAAACAGCAAACTTGAATAAAACTGAAAAAAAGAAAGTCTTACCTTTTTCATTAAAATGAAGTCTTTTTCATATGATAAGAATCGGATCAAAAATTAAAAATAACTTGATAAATAATGAATCACGTTTTTTTCACACTTTTTTTTAATTCATCTTCAATCTTCTAAAAGCTCTTCAAAGTGAAAAACATTTATGTTTTATCGTATAGTGAACATTGGACATGTTTCAAAAAAAATCTCTAATTACAAAGTCTCTACAAGTATATAAATTTCAAATATTTTGGATGAAAACTTTTGGATAAAAGTTTTATCTTGATTTATTCGATTGGATTTGGATTTGGATTAAAAACTAAAAGATAACTTGAAAATAAATTATTACTCTCTCTCTTTTGATTTTTCTTTACTTGACTTTTGAAAACTTTCACTTTTAATTTTAAACCTTTTTCTCTCTTTCTTTTTCTTCACTAATTTCACCAATTTTTATTCTCTACTAGTACTTTTTTTAACTCCAAAATGATGGGATTGTAGATCCAGAAAGGAGCTTGATATATTTTTGCACACAGTATTAGTCTTCATTGTGATTTTAATTTGTATGTACACTCACTTTTGAAATTTTGTTAAATCATATTACTTTCCTCCTCTTCATCACATTTTTATTACATTACATTATGGTTGCAAATGAGGAGAGGTACTTGATAAAATATATTATGTGTGAATAATATACTTGTAATTATTTAGAATTTAGAATGCACAGCACAAAATAATAATAAACACACTGTAGAAAATATTAGAAATATAATCTGGATCTGTGGATATTATATTACAGATTACAGAGAGAAGAGGAAGAAAAGTACAGACAAATATTATAAAGAGTAAAGAGAGAGAGAATAAGAGAGAGAGAGAGAGTTTTGGGTAAAAGTCTGGTTGTCTTGTAGTTTGTGGGGAGACTGGATGAAGGAAAGGAAGAGAAATGCCCGAATCGGGTAAATGTAGAATGGAATGGATGTTCTGGACTGACTCCACTTTTCCTTCTTTCTTTATCCAGCAATATCATGGAATATCTTCAAGGAAAAGAAATAAAAAGGCAAAGGAGAAGGAGTAGAAAAATAAGTATATATATATGTAGTGTATATACAGTTAAAGAGAGAAAGACCGAGAGAGTGAAGAGAGAAAATATATATCTATGAAACCAAATGTATACGAAGAACGAAGAGTGAGGGTAAAAGCTAAATCCTAAATATATATACAGAGAGTAAAGTGTAGATGTACAATTACGAACATATAATACACAACATACCAAAGGAGTAAGACTTCTTATAACTTTTATAGATACTCTATAATATGCACAATATCTACAAGTTTTCCCCTCCTCAGCATATCTACACACAACACACACACATAATACAGAAGGCATGGAGAAAGCAATGTGGGAAAGAAGGTAGCCAACAAATATCGATCCGCGCTGGAGTGTACATTTTACAATAGACCACTCTCTCTCCTATCTACCTGCTATTTCTAGATAACTATAATATTCTACATATATTACACATATACATGTATCACAAGTATCCACAAAACCAAACTCTGTATGTATACATAATATATAGGTTATATGTTGACGAGGGAGTATTTGTTTCCTTATGTAGATTCATTCTGTAATACAAATACAAATAATACATATTATAGGAGAAATGGAGCTAGATACCTGCGCATCTTTTCCCTATCTTTTCTAAAGACGATACAGGGGAAAAGTTCTATACACTCTACACTCTGCACACTATACAAATACAGATGGTACAGAGGACAACAAGTGAAGATGAAAAGTTTTGCAAAAAATAAATAAATGTATACTCTTCACACTTTTACCCGCATACATACATACAAACACATACTCATGAACATTTTGTACATGTATTTAGAATCCAGATTCTAAGACAAGAAAAAGGGACCAAGACGGGATAAAGGCCGTGGATGGGATTTTTTTTTGAGGGTCAGACTGTCATTTGAACTTGGATCTTGATGATGATGAGAATAGAGAATGGAGAGGCAAGTAGCAGCAGGGCTGGTGCTAGCGCTAACGAAATGTCTCAAAGACAAAGCATTCCTGTACATATGCAAACTCCGATATACTTTATGTATTATGTATTACACATACTAGAGAAGAAATGCGACATTTGAAAAACGGAGAAAGTAGACAAAAGACAAAAGAAGTTAAACATCTGCAATCCGATCCAATCTGAAATACAAAATCTAGAAAAAGACTTTGAACAGAGAACAGAGAGTGTACATTTCAATGAAAGTTGAAGTTTTTTTTTCCAAAAAAAGGAGGAAAA
>JABASP010002822.1:0-17571 GCA_019776565.1 Sminthurinus signatus | reverse complement strand
TCCTATTCTACCGTGTTACTTCCTCAAAATCCTGTGGTCATTATTCAGGGATTTGACTGGTATTTAAAATTTAAAAGTCAAAATTGAGCTGAGGGAAAAGCACTCAAATAATAATCCTTTATTTTACTCGTGTATTTCTGTACTTGTATAAATTCTCTGTGAGTTTCTCTGTAAACTATAATCTATAATCTCTCCGTTGTTGGGAGAAGAGATTGGAAATTAAAATCCTTTTCATTGCAAAAATTTTTTAGCGGATTTTACTTTAGTTTTATAAAGACCTGGAGGTCGACACAACTTGCTTAATTCCAAAATTCCAAAATTTCAGCCTCCAAACCTCCAAATTTCCTTTGCAGCTACTCTTCTAAAAAAAGTTGTAGATAAAACCCAAGTTACTTGAAAGTGGTGGAAAGATAGTAGTGAAATTTGGAAAAGTGCCGGAGAGGAAAAATACTTTTTTTAGTCAGTTCTTGACAAAGAAAATAGTTTAGAGTCGAGGATACTGAGGGATTTTCCAAAACCACATTACTCCAACTGCAGAGTTTTCCTAAATCCGATTTCTGTTCTGTGACAACTACGCTATCCGCTGTTCTGTAGATGGTAGATCCTATTGAATGTGAGGGATTGAAGATATGTCAAACTGATACACTTCATGTACAATAAAAAATGCTGAAAGTCCTTGAAATTTGAAATGTGACTGTTTTTTAGATCCCATCCATTGTCCGTTGTTCATCTGATAAAGGAAATTTTCGTCGTGTTCCCTTTCAACTTTTCAACAGAAATGTGAATAGTTTTAAACTCTTTCAGTGTAAAGTCTCAAGTATCAAGTTTCAAGTGCAAAAACAACATTCACAATTCAAAATGTAAAGTCCATCCCTCAACTTTTTACTCTCTTCTCCTTTTCTAAACTATAAGCTTTTCAAACTAATAAAATAATAAAACAATAATGCGATATGGGTAGAAAAATTGAAACTTGGAGTTTGGACAAATTCAAACATTTTACATGTACAATGTACAATCCAGATAGACTTCATCTCCTCCACTTTTACAGATCCTCAGTTTGAAAAATCCCCTTCTCAACACTAAAATTCGACACATCTCACAGTTCTCAAGAAAGTCAAGTGTGATTCAATTTTACAGGAAGAGTGACAGCTATAAAAAAGAGGGAAAAGAGAAAAACACTGAAGGAAGAAGAATAAAAGAGGAAGGAAGGTCCTCAGATTATATATTCTACTATATATTATATAAACACATCCTACAAACAAATTCTATTCTAGATCCTACATCCTACGTTCTACGTTATGTAAATGAACCTTTCAGTTTTTGGGATCCGACGTGAAAAGAAAACAATAATACATAATACAGACAAGAGATAGAGAACACGTTCTCGTTTGTATATTTCTCCCTGTCAAATGTCAAAGTATTTGAACTGGATTGAACAAAAAACATTGGAATTCTTCGACACAGCGTCCCTAAATTCCTGAACCCTCTTCAGGAACTTTTTCTGTTGTAGTAAAAAATAAATGTGTGAATATTTATTAAGTTCCGATTTGAACTAAACTCAACTGAATATCTACCGTCTACTATCTTCAAAGTTGAGCTGGTGAAAGAAAAACAGACTGAATATACTGAACTGACTGTACTCTGTACTCTGAAAAGTAAACAAATAAGAAACTTTCAAAGATAATAAAAGAAGTTAGTATTCCACCAACGTCCGGATCTACAACCAGATCAAGATCCGGATCTGTATCCGGAATCCGAATCCATCTTCCCCTCCACAATCCACAATGCTGACCAACACGTAAGTCAACGAATCACAATCTCGATTTGAATAAAAATCCAAATCTAAAATCTAGTGTGTAGTGTAGATGTTTTTTTTTTCATTTCCATTTGTATAAAAGTCACCCTTTGATCTTTCCTACTCCATCATTAATCATTATAAGTTATAAGCATTCGTATTAGAGTTCAAAGTCAGAATTACCCAATTTGATGTTGAGTTTTTTGAATTGCCAGTCATTTTTTTCTTTATTTATCCTTTCTATTATACTTGTGTGTAGTGTGTACTTGTACTTGTGTATACTTTGTGTGATCAGTGATCACTTGAAAAACAGAACAGAGCGTACAACATAAATAAAGCATATTTACAACTTGCACAATTACAATGTTCAAGGTCTATTAGCATATAAAACAGAAAAGATGAAAAGATGCAAACAAACAAATACTACGGAACATGGAATATTTCATGTTCCACATTTTCCAATGAACAGGGTTTATAGAGAACACACAATTCCATTGAAAAGTCCAAGCCTCAAGACTCAAGAGAGAGTCGTACATGTTAAACATTTTTACTTCATGGGGAACAAGGATAACAAGAATTGTACGTCGGACATGCTAAACACTAAACATTAAACATTGAGCATGAAGCATTGAGTACAACTTATTTAAAATATCTTGTAGCTTGTAACCGACCCGTCAATTTTAACACATTCCCTGACTTTCGGTCGAGTGCCCATTTCACATTCACCATTCACCATTCACTCTTTAGTCTTTAGTCGTTGGCTCACTTTCTCGTTCCTCGTTCCTCGTTCCTCTGTACTCGTTAGTTGTCTCTCTTTCCCTCTTGTATTTGTTTGTTTGAACATTTTGAGTTTTGAGCATATTCTATGTATACATTGTACTTTTGTAGTTCGTTCATTCATTCGTTCATTCATTCGTTCATTTATGCATTCGTTCATTTATGTAGTATGTAGAACTCTGCACTTTACATGTTTCTACTGTCTCTGTCTGTCTGTCTCTCGAGACTTTTGACATGGATGAAACGTGTTAAAAGTAGTAACGAATATGGAAAATGTATATTACATTATGGATACTACGTCGGTATATGGGTGAGAGTGAAACGGAAATGACATTGTAAACTAGTTTACGTCAAAGCAAGTGTACAGAGTACAGAGTACAGGGAAAGAAGGAATGCTTTATTTACATTCTATACAAAATCGTCTGTATAAACTGTACAGTGTACAGCTGTTCCATTTACACTCACATTTAGGCTTATCGTCTGTATTCTGTAGTTTACAGTCATTTGTAGCATTGTCAAACAGAGCGAATCTACTTTTTTCCTCTTTTTTTCTATCATGTTATCCCGTTCTGCTCCTTACTAATTTAATTAATCTCTTTCACTTTCCCCGTAACAACTCTATTACAAATTACACATTACACATTATACAGAGTATATAATGTACATAATGCTTCAAAGTCCTTTTTCCTATCCAATTGAGCAGATCCGCATTTTATCATGCTTTACCATTCACAATAGAAACAATACATGACTGAAGTAAAGTAATGACTCTTTACTCTTTACTCTGTAGCTTGTGCAACTTGTGCATGTAGGAATGTAAATACTTCAACTGCTATGTACCATGTACCATGTACCATGTAGTGCCAATGAAAATGCATCAGATTCGATAGAAACTAGTATATACATCTATAATTGAGCAGAGCACAAATTTAATTTTCTAGTTAGAAAAATACTAGATACTAGGATTAAAGCAAGAGAGAATAATAGATGGAAATGGGTGAGTAAAAAGTACATGGGATCGTATAAAGTATAAAGTGTGCTCTTTCAATATAGCCCTGCTCGATTGTACATTGTACATAATATGTACGACAAACTTTGTAAAGTGCACTGGGCATTGTGTTATACAGTAGGCGGGGAGATAATGGGATTTTCTGAATTTGAAATGAAATTCTCCATTTCCTCCTCCTAGTTTTGATAGATATTTACCTTAAATACCCACCACATACCGCATACTACAGTCTACAATCTACCATAGGCATTACCTGCCTTCATTGATATTTACATAATATTCAATCTACAATCCACAATACACACGCTTACCCTTTACCTCTAGAATTGTAGAATTCAAATGTGGTTGCATTCACTGCAAAACTAAAACTATTTGAAGCCTGAACCCACCTACGGATATAATATACAGTACAAAAATAGTTGAACTGTACTGTACGTGTTTTGTATACCTTTCTATTGTACTCCGTACACTGTACACTGTACAGACGACCACATCAGAGGGCGATGAGTAAACCACAAGACTTTAATTTAAATCCACTTGGTTTTTCTCAAAATTGAGAGCTGAGAGCACAGTGCCAACAGCAGGAGTACAAGAGAAACTGTGCAAACTATAAAATACACAACAAAAGTTCAGAATACTTTCACCTTATGCCATACCTTATACTACCATCTATTAGGTATTAGGTATTAGTTGTTCCCTGTACATTGTACATGTTTACAAATTGTTTTGATGCATTACAAACAGCTGGATAATGAATGATTCCCATTTCATTTTTTTATGTGATTCATGACTTTAGGGAAAGTCATTAATGAAGCTTATCTGCGTGATATCTTTCTACCTTTCTAACTTTCTACATATCATGTTTTATGTTTTATGCTGTTTGTTGTTTTTGTTGTTTGGGATTTGTGAAGGTTGGATTTAAAAAATGGCAAAGTACTTTTGTATGCATATTACTTATTACATAAAATGAAGCGTTGTGTAGTTTGGGAAAAATTAAGGAAAATCGATATGAAAAGTTTGTTCCGGATTTGGATCTAGATTTTGAATCCGGGTACCTGCATTTTTCATTTTGAGCCGAGTTACAGGTTTTTCCTACTTTGTACAAAGCAATTGTGTAATGGGGAATGCAGGATTCTAGATTGATGAGTGAGAGAAACGAAAAAAAGTACAAAAAAAACAAAAGTATATCTACATATCTATGTAGGACAGCACATGCTGCGTTTGTGTTTTTATTATGGTTGGTTATTCAACTCTTGTAATACTTGTTCCTGAATTCACAATTCACAATGGGAAATGTTAGCCAACTGACTTTGTTCTCCGTTTCCGTTCTCCGTTCTCTGGGTAGAAGGTATAAGAGAGATTTTATGAACGCTGTTTTATTCCCCGTATTTCATCCAACTCTGATAACAAAAGGTTTGTGGATTGTGGATTTTACTAAAGTATACATAGTACAATATATCATGGATTTTGGGGAAATGCTCTATTCTCATGGACGATAGACTGTGAACTGTGCACTGTGCACTATAGTCTGTGGTGATGCATAGCATGTTATGCATCCAAGTTTCAGATCTTATGTAAAGGTATAGTGGAAATTAGAATTTCGAAGGTAATACATAATACATAATAGGAAATTCATGCCGTGAATGAATGTGAGCAGGATAATTCCATGTACAATGTACAATCTAGAATGTAGATGATCCACAGCCCACGGTTTAAGATATCCCTTTCACTTTCCAATCACTGCATATTGCATTTTGCACCCATCGGTGAGATCTGCAATCTACAATCTACAAAACACAATCAACTCTACCTACGAGTGCAAACACATGTTATGTATATATTATTATCAAACAGAAGGAGAGATAAGTATACATGGAGATTTTAATTAGCTGTAGAAGATGGTAATCAAAACGAAGTGTAATTAGTTTGTAGTTCGTCAGGTAAGGTAGTTTTCAAAATGATATGCAGTATTCAATATTTATAAAGTATAATGTATACTGCAACGTGCACCAGTCTCCGATTTCAAGTTTCCACCATTTCCGTTTTTCGACGTGTAACTAGGAAGTAGTCATTTAATTTAAAGCTCATAGAAATAGACACCATTTGAGTCATTGCATTTCCCTTACAAAAAATATGCAATACAGTATTTTTTCTTCAATGTGTCCAGGAGAAAATCTCAAGAGTATTGAGTAGAGGCTGAAGTACAAAAACCAAAACCCAAACCTTTTTGCTAAAAATTTAGGTCACTGACATTTACATAAATAAAAGTATTTTTCATGATAAGAAAAACAGGTTTCTTAATTTTTCTTAACTCCAATTACAAAAAGCATCAAATTTCGTCTTACTGAATTCTTTTATGGTGTTATAAAGTCTCTTGGATTTGGAACTTGGATTTATATTTATTTACTTTGAAATAAATAAGAGCGGCTAAAGGAAGGAAAGTTAATCAAGTAGGATCAAGTTAATTGTTAATGTAAATGAATACATATGTAACTTGTATCGTGGATCGTGGCTGTGCCGTGAGGAGTAATGGGAAAATCAAACATTATGTATGTTTGATAATTGATAATTGCTTCTGAATTCTAAAGCGAGTAGATAAGTAAAATTCTTATAGGTGAGAGGAATCTTTTAAATTAATGTTATTTGATATCAGGAATCAGAAATCAGAGCCAGAAAATTATCAAAAAACGGATCCATCGTTTTGTGTACTAATTTGTTCATTGTTTGTAGCTTATATTTTGTGGCAGTGTTATCAGGTGATCAGGTTTACAAGAAGTAGTAGTTGTAAGTAAAATAATTAAAACAAGCGGATTGTCATGGAGTATGCCTTTTGCACATTGCACGTATGATATTTCAAAAACTTGCTCGTCAGAACATCACAACTCTAAATTTACAAACGGGGTTAGTGACATCAGACTGAATTTATAATCTTCATTACCAAGAATTGCTTTACAAGTTTTGGGAATCCCCTGGTTCCTAGTTCCTAGCTCAAGGATCAAAGATCACGGATCAAGCATTAAAATACCAGGTGTCTATTTGTTATTTGTGTACCTTGGTTTTATATGCTGACATTGGATTTACATATGATTCATCAAAAGTAAGGATAAACAATAGAATAGCATAACAGTACGAAACATGGTATTTAATTTCCAGAATTTCCTGTAATTTGCCTGATTATATCTGTAGTCTGTAGATTATAGACACAACAACAACAGGGATAACCTGTATTGAAATAAGCTATTTTAATCCCTGAAAATTGGAATTATGTCCATGTAAAATAAGTACATGAATTAAAGTTCTTGGAGCTTTCCGGGAGTATAGAGTACGGTCATGTGGTTCGTACATCACATTACACGTTCAGACCAAAATCAAAAACACGTTAATCAAAACCCAAAAACAGAAATTAAACACGGTTGGACATAATGATACTCAGGGACTGATCGGATCCACTATCCGTCATCACCATCAGTCTGTGCAAAGGGCAAACACCAAACACAATATAAAACACGGACACTGTGTTTGATGTCCTCCGTACAGGTAAAATGTATGGATGAACTACACCTTGAGCTGTAGTGTCCTTCCTACTTCCAACTTTACACAGAGATTCTCTTCCGGTCCCGGAAGCAACGGGATACAAAACACAAAACTTGAATCCGTCTCTCCCGTCCCCTGTCTCCTGTCTCATTGTACATAACTTGCTACTCAACCCACGGACAGAAAATGATGCCACGGCTGATCTCTTTAATCTTGATAAAGTGGGGTTTTTATTTCAAAGAATTCCACTGTATTCACTATTCACCCCGTTCTTGTCTTATTCCTTTGTTATCTGTACATCAAAGATCAAAGATCAGAAAAACAAGCTTGTTCACAATACACCCATGTTTTTGTTGCTCTAATCCCATAAAATATAATAGAATGTTATAGAATACAATGGGGCCTTTAGACAATAACCCGAGCTTCCTTTTCCTATATGTATCTTTGCATGATATGCTCTATGCTCTGTTACATTAGAATTTAGAATTTCAAACTCAAAGTCAAACGAAAAAAAAACTGTAACAAAATATCCTGAGAAAAGGAAACCTCTTTTGGGAAATTTAAACAATGGATCTTGGAAAAGTTCTATGGTATGGTTTATTATTTGCTATTTTTAATTTTATTCTTTAGACCTATTCTAATCTCTAAGCTCTAAGCTCAAGGCGTTATTAGCAGTTCTAAAAAAGAAATAAAAAAGTAGGGCACAGGTAGTGTGTAGTATTTTGTTTTACTAAGGTGAAAACTTTGTTTCAAATATAGATACACTTTATGAAAATAGAAAATACTTGTTTAAGTCAGAAAGTAATTAAAAGAAAAGAAACGTGGGATCTTCTCGTGTGTTTTATGAACCTAGTACAAAGTACAAAGTACTTACTGTAGACAGCGGAGAAAATTCACACATCACAAAACTCAGTTGCTTCCTTGATGTGTTGAAGGTCGGGTAGTCTGAAAGTTTTGACAAGAAGCTTTTACTCATCATGCGTATCTAGTGTCTAGTGTCTAGTATGTAGTATCTATATTGTATGCTTCATTAACAACTATTCTAACACTGTGTTTTATGTATTATGTATTATGTACTATTCATAGTTGAACGCCGTTCAGGAAAGATGAAAAGACTTGTACACTTGACGACTTGTTTGAAACTTTGACTTTCGACTTGACGTGTTGTCTGTTGCCTGTTGTCTGATGTCGGTGGTGAAACGCGGTGAAAGAAAAGAGAAAATCCAGAGAGACTTTGTAACTCTTTGATGTCGAGGCAGAAAAAGTGTAATTCTAACATACACAAGAAGCCAAATCTCCATGTATATATATATACAATCTACGAATAGTATTCGTCGAATACATTCAAATACAAGTGGCACATCTACGAGAAATGCCTTGCTTGTAGACGTAGAGAGATGTATGTGTGTGTACTATAATTAGATATACATATTATATTATGTATTATGAATGTGATATTTTGAAGCTTGTTTTCTTTTCTCCATGGTTTTTTAATAAACCCGCTTCATGAGCAACTATAATTTGTAATTACGGATGTGGAGTGTAGAATATAGAATGGAGGATGTCGGATGCCGGATGTACCAAACTTTTCCTTTGAAGCTTCTCATTCCCATCTGAGAATTTATGATTTATTCTCTTGGAAACTTTCAACTGGGAACGTGGGCCCAGCAAAAGGAAATTGGGCTTATGAATAAATATTACAGAGGAAAACAGAAATAGATAGAGAAAGAGAGATCTTACAAGGATGGTCACATGCTTCTACTCACTTGCTCTTGATGGTTAATTGATCTCCTGCCATTCACCTGCCACTGTCGACTGTCGACTGTCCAATCCAATCTCATCCAAACTATTATCAAAAGGGATTTGGCATGTTGGTCAATCATCAGTGTTGAGTGTTGAGTATGCTGTATACTGTATATTGTATACATTATTTGTACAAAGTACAAAGCTCATGTTGTTATTTGGATTATGAATGAATCCTGGTACTTCCACGTATTTTGCCTTTGTAGCTAATAATATAAAATATAATAATGTAGATGCTCCTTGTTTAGATATAGTCCAGTAAATCCTACGCAGTTACAAAAATCTAGACACCTACCATCAAAATGTTATTTTAATTTTTCTGTAATTGAAATAATTTCCTCTTCAACTTCTTCAACATTTAAAACTTTTTTTACAAAAAATTTCAAAATTTACATGTAGAATGTAGACTTTGAGTGACGCATGAGATGACTATTGACTGTCGATTGTCGATAGATGGAAAAAGGTTGCATTGAAAAAACAGCTTGAGAGAGCGTGATGTAAGCTACTAAAAACAAATTGGCTATAATAATTGTGTGGAATATCAAAGTACACAGAATATTATGCAGAATAATGCATAATATGCCATTCAATACACAAAACAGTTCCATTATAAAGTTTACTCTGCTCTTTGTTTACTTTCCCACTTCCTGTTTTCAGGGTTCCGAGCCTGTACACTGTACAGTGTACAGTGTACAGTACAAAGAGAAAACTTTGTAAAGAGGAAAGAGCAGTGACATGAACTGAGCTGAGCTGAACTGAACTGAACTGCAATGGTTGTTTACCTTTGCATCAGGATTTTCTACAACTTTTGAACAATAAATCCTGGAAAAACATGTGCACATGTAGTTAATATTAAATGTATGCAGAATTGTGTATACTGTACACTGTACAGTGTACACTTTAAAACAGGGTTTTGAACTTTATTTCATATTACCTGGTACTTGATGTAGGCTGGTACATTGAACAAAATAAAAAGAGCTGATATTACATTGTAACAAAGTTTCGAAAAAACGAATGGATCCACCAACAAATTAAAAAATTACCATTCAAAATTCAGACTTCACAAAAAAAAGAAAAATTGAAATATTGAGAATTCAGCGAATTCAAGTTCAAACATGAATTTTTTCAATTTCTCAAAAATTTCAATTAAAAATAAGTACATATTATTTTGGTTGAGAAAACTGACAAAGAAAAATCACAAACCTGTAGCCTATAATACTCAAATTATTTTGATGCTGTGTTAAATTTTGTTGAGTTTGAATTATTTTTTTCAACGAAATATTATGACTTTTTTGATACATCAAAATAGTTTAACCTGGAGTTTTCAAATAAGCTCAAAAAGATGTGGAAATGTGAGAATCAGGAATTCTTTGCAGCGTGTTTCCTCAAAATTTGAAAGATATTTGAACTGTATCTCAAAAAATTCAGAAAATGCATTGTCAATTGTCAAACTCTTACTATTTTTTTCTCGATTCTCACCATTGCCGCTCAATGCCTCACTCTTTTCTTGTTCGACTACAAAGAAACCTATTGTACCAGAAAGAAACGGAACAAAGAGAAAAGGAGAAAGTAATGTTGTTTCACTACTTTAATGACGTTATTTCTCCGGATTTTTCATGGTTTGTCATAATATTGAATGGGAATTCTAATGCTTTTAGTTCCTTTCTTGACACCCTTTTGAATTTCACTCCAAAAGAAAAAAGCAGCAACAAAATATAAAGTAGTACAATGTACAATACAATTGTAGTTCCAAGTTAAAATTGAATAGTTTAAAATTGGCAATGACTGGTTTATTTTCCATGGATCGTTTCACCTTTTTCTTTTTAATCTTGGATTTTGATTGTGTAAACTTTTATTCGAGTAAAATGAAAAGCTACTGGAGTGTATAGTGTGATTTTAGATTTTAGTAAGGTTATTAGTTATTACTTATTATTGGCGTTGGCGTTGGTTGCCTTTCATTTCATACCTATTTTTATAACATTAAACTTGAGCTCAGTTTTGTATACATATGTAATCCACATGGTGAGTACTGAGTACTGAGTATAGTGGCTCTCTTTTATATAGTTATGTGTGAAAGTGTGTGGGAAAAGTAGTTAAGTGAAAGCCATTTTCTTGCAATGGTTACTTGACACCGCCAGTGGAAAGACAGAAAAAGAAACAGTGTTGGATCGTGTTCCAACTTCCAAGTTCCAAGATGATTTGAGTAGGGTTGAGAAATTTGAGCACAAGCTGTTACTCTTATATCAACTTTCAGCTTGTGCTATTTCAACTTTTAACCCAAAACTAGAAACCCCGAAACCCAACAAAGATTTTCCGCCACAGAGTATAAGTATTTGTAGAGCATAATCACTATTTTAAGGAGGGAAAAGTTGGAAGTTTGAAAGAAAGCACAGTAGTTTCAATATGCTACCATCAAAACTTAACTACATGGCAGATTTTATTTGATGAAGGGTGAATTTTGTAGATGTAGAGTAGACACTTTATACAAAAGATTATAAAGTAAATAGGGATTGGTAATAAAAAAAAGACGTGTACAGTGTACATTGTGCATTGAATATATAAAATACATTGTATTTCACCTTCTTACGTAACCCAAACGTAGAATCTAGAATTGAGATCCAGATCCAAATCGAATATTTTCCAAGGCCACACACATTTCCCATTTCTCTTTGTCAATATCAATTAACCAGAGGAACTCCTTTAATACTGACAGAGAGAACAGAAAATATGACAGTCATTACATTTTGATCAAGAATCAAGAATCGACTAAATAAATGCCTACTACTTTATGTGCAATGTGCAGTGTGTTACGTGGTCATGGAATTTTATCTACATCATCTGAAGACCTTGAAAAAAAAAGAAAAAGAAAAAATACTCTTGCTACTTAATTAAGACGAGCATACATGTATCTCTTGAGGTGTTGGTCGTTGGTCGTTCTAGATTGGGGATCGGAAACTCTGAGCGAAATAAGACAAGCAGAAAATTAAACTACACTAAACTAACTATTGCCTCGCGAGGGTCAAGATCGTTTCATAAGAGAAGATGTAGAAACAAATAATAAAAGAAATACAATTTTACATGTCAAACCGGCATCACTGTCATTTTTTTTCATAATACATGGTCAATAAATAATTGATGAACTGCAAAGTATAAACTACATGTAGTTTAAACACGATACGCTTAATTTTTAATGTAAACTGTTTTACAAAGATATGAGAAACAACACAAACGTATTTTTTAGATTACATAACAAGCAACAAAGTAATTTGCTGAGTAAACAATTCCTTCAACTCTCAACTTGAGAGTCTCAAGTTTTTCATACACACATGCATACATATGCTGGACACTGGACGAGACACTTTGATCTTTGATATTTCGTAAAAGCTCATTTCTACAATATATTAAAGCCTGAAGCAATCTTTTCAGTTTAATGACCGGAAAGAAAGGCTGGTGAAATTAATATGTAATAGCTTTTTCAATTTCTTTTTTTTTGTCTTGTTGTTTGATTTGTGGACAGATCCGTTGATGTTTGCACAAAATCCGTCGAGTCTTCCAATTCCACAATCCCTGAAATGGAGACACTGGACTTTTTTGCTTATGGGGTAAGTAAATTTAATTCAATTTGTGAAAAGGATACTCTTTTTTTCTTTCTTTTTCTTTCTTCTACAATCTCCTTTCATTAGGATAAAAGCATTTATTTGAATTGCAATCTTTATTGAAATCTCATCTGTGTACTCTGTACTGTGTTCATTGAAACTTGAACTAGTTTGTTTAGCATTGAGTAAAGTTAAAAACCCCAAGACTCTAAACCAAAACCCTAAACAAATAATAAACCCTATGACGTCTTACGATTACATCTTACATCTTACTCAATTGTTTTGTTTACTTTAACTCTTTTGATTTTTTCTTAATCTGGGTTCTCAATTCTTAATCTTTGATTCTTGATTCTTGTCTAATCCATTTCTTTATTGGAAAAGACGTAGGGTTATTTTAATTCAAATTGGTCAAACCTAAACCAAATCTCAATGAAAACATTTGAGCTGTGGTGTTTAAATTTCCAATTACCTTGTACATTGTACATTCTACTTTGTGTTTATCAAGTAAGCTAAACCTACAATCTACAATTTAGAGTCTAATTTCGTATTCAGGATTTAAAAATAAACATAAGTGCGTCTTCTCATTCCTGATTATTCGTCCTACGTTCCGTTTGCTATAAATTACTTGAAGTAGCCTCGATTATGTAATTTATCCTTCATGTTATTTGCAATTTACATTCTTTGAATTCTATTTTGAGCATTGAAAATGTAGCATGTATCGGAAGTTGGTCTGTCTTTGTTCTTCTTTTTTTTGTTGGGTGCTGTTGTCAAATATCGTATATCATGCATCACCGTTCCATAAAACATAATACCAAAAGCCTCATGTATTTAATATGTAGAAGCAGTACATGAAAAACGTCATTTTCAAACCGAGTTGCTAAATTTATAAATTTGGTTCCCCGCAAATGTCTGCACACAATTGTCAACAATTTTATTCCTTTCCCTTCTATAAGTATTTTCATTGAGGTTTTATCCTGTACAAATTGTACAGTACCATGTAAAAACTTTAATTTGAAATTTGACCTAAATAACTGTTGTAGTTGTTGTTGTTACCTACACATTTTTGGTCACATTTTCAGTTATTCAGGTATTATTATTATTAGACAACCGAATTTCAGTTGCACATTGACAATTGACAATTGAAAATCTAACCACGCGCAGGAGACAAATGCAAAGTCCAAAATCCAAAATGTTGTAAATAATTGAATATTGAATAGGAAAGCTGTCCAAATGACTTATTTCCTGTCTACCAAAACCCCAAACCAAAATTTTCCACGTATGCAAAATCCAAACATTTCCGAGCATTCCCAACTGTTCAATTATTCTGTTCACACTCTATACATTATAAACAAAAGACATTCCAAATTCCAACCTACTCAATACTCAATGGTCTCTACCCTTTACAGTATACATTATGTATACTTTATTCCCATTGTAAACTGTAATAATGTACAGTTGTAGGTTTCGGTTTTGGGTTTTCAAGTTTAGTACATATTTGTGAACAGTTGATTCTAAGAATAGACGTATCCTTGTGTAAATTATGCAAACTTGCGCAATCCTCACTCCAGTTCCGTTCCATTCCGTTCAGTTCAGGTGACGTTCAAATGAAGACTAAAGGGCAATTACAGACTATAAATTAGAAGGAAGGAACAGATTCCTCGTTTATTCTAGATTCTAGCAACTTTTCTGCTGTTCGTTTACTTTTCAGAGGGTACTGAAAGGTTTGTGTAGATTTGTGTACACAGGATAAAGGATAAACGATAATAAACGTTTACTACCTACTGCTTACTAGAAACTACATACTAACATACTAACATACTAACATACTAGATAATAGATAATAGTACACAAAACTGTCTCTATTCCTAATGTTTATGCATAATGTACAAGTATAAGTATAAAGGAAACGTTTACATTATACATGTTACATTTATACGCAACTTGGATGCATACAAAATGTCACCGTCATTGCAGAACTGTTATTGGTCGTTAGTCGTTAGTTGTTACTTTTGTGAAGGCCAACGGAAAACTTGAGGAGCTTGAAAATGCCAAAGGATCTAGTAGTCATGTAGTCAAGTAGTCAAGTAGTCAAGACGATCAACATGTTCTTAAGACGAAACTGTTAATTCCAAGTCGGAATCGGATTTAGGATTTTGGGTGAATTCATGTCATGTGGAAGCTGTGGTGGCTTTTAGATTTAGATAGTTCACTTAATGGCCTTTGTAGGTCAAGTTGAGCCTTACGTTGAGCATTGAGCACTGAGTATGATACTTATATTACTTATAACTTATAAATACACACTTATATGATATGATATTACAAGGAAAGGATGAGGATAAGAGTACAGGCTTAAATTCCACAGGACACGTATTTCCTATCTGTCTGCGACGTACATCGTACATTGTACATAATATAGTAGGTACCACGTACGACAAATGACGAAGGAAAGACAATCGTGACTTTTACGGACAATGCATTAGAATTTCTCTCATAAAGAATGTAGTATAGTATATCATGTATAATGCATAGTGTTACTCTCTATAGGGAAGATATTATCCAGATTGTAAATAGATTTATGTATGTATGTGTGTGTGTGTATGTGTGCAGAGGAGGATAAAAAAAAGTATGTCTTTGTACTTTGTACATATGGTCTTTCGGCTTTGGCTTTGGCTTTGGATTTAATGTACAAATTAGAGGCATAAAACGTCTACTGATAAAAATGCAGCTAATAATAAAAGCTCTTCCAACCCGTAGATCCTTTTCCGTCGTCCTTTTTTTCTTTCTCTCTTTGAAACATCTCATAATGCATAGAAAATAGAAGATAGAAGATAGAATACCTACAACCTACATTGAAACTTGTCTAATGCCTAATGCAGAGCAAACTAGAAATCTAGAGAAAAGAAAAGGATGGGAAAAGTAGAGGAAAAAATGGGCAATTTGAGCTTTTATCTACATGTGAGAGAATAAATAAATGAAGCTAGGAGGAATAGTAGTAAATCTTTGAATTCTCATGGGTCTGTTTAGATCCTCCTCTAATCTTTCTTGATCCTACAGTCTACAGTCTACAGTCTGCAACCTACATTCAATATTCTCCATCCTGTATGCATACATCTAAATTCTAAATGTTTGTACACTGTTCGTCATTGCCATGGATGCATCCATCTATCTATTCCATCTATATGTATAATGTATACTTATGACGGGGAAACAATTCTTTATTGCGTGATTTCTCAACATATTGCAACAACTTGATTCTTCTTCTTCAGCTCCTCAGCTCTCGGATCCACCTTGTTCAGTTCCTGTCATACATTTACCATTTACCTTGTGCCTGTACATTGTACATTGTAAATTGTAAGACATCCAATACCAACATGTCACTCCCAAGTATCTTGTATTGTTTTGTGTACAAAACTGTCTACAGGTTGAACATTGAACACTGAACACAAACCAAACTCAGCACATTCCGCCTTCCGCTCCTTCTTTCTCTTTTTAACACTAGCTGAAAGAGGAGAAAGTACACACAAGTATACTATCATATCAAGTATCAAGTATACCTCATACAAGTGTATTTCATGGTGGATGTCTATCTTGCTATCTGTCAGCAGTCAGCAGTCAACAGGCAGTAGTGTCTCACACTACTAATACTACCAAGAATGTGAAGTACATGTATGTATAATGTGTACAACTCTACAGTGCAGTTGTGTGGAATAGGAGTATAAAAATGATATTAAACAGACTAGATTTTTTTTCCTTTTTACAAAATTAGATGTACATATTAGATGTACGTTCCATTCCATTTCATTTCACTCCCCATTACTTGATAAAGTAGATACATTTCCAAATTCAGCACAAAGAATAGCTGTCAGATTGTTACATATACACCACATATACATTATACATGTACTTTGCCTTGACAAGGATAAAAGAGAACCTGATGAGTATACTTTTTATTTTGGTTAGTTGTACTGTCAGACTTTTACAATGTGCAATGTGCACTTTTGCAGATTTCTTTTCATTTTCTTTACATTTAATTCTTTTACTGTTTTAATATGTTTTGGAGCAATCTCCAACTTGTAAAAGATAAAAAAGTATAAGATAAAAGGTTAGAGGTCAGATGCCAGATTATCCGCCACTATTTGCTCATAAAAATTAATATTGCCTTAAGACGTCTTAAATCTCTAGCCGAAAGACATTGAAACTCCAAAAAGGATTCGGTGAGACAAAAAACAATTAATTAAACAGTATAATTCTACACATTAGACATTAGAGTGACTTTGTATTTTCTACAGTTATATCTGTAAAAATTAATGTAATTAATATTCAT
The DNA here is from genome assembly GCA_019776565.1 of Sminthurinus signatus. Lineage (NCBI taxonomy): Eukaryota > Metazoa > Arthropoda > Collembola > Symphypleona > Katiannidae > Sminthurinus > Sminthurinus signatus. The sequence goes on along the minus strand of JABASP010002822.1, from coordinate 733 downwards.
TTTGACTATGTACAATATAATTACAAGTGCTGCTAGTACTAGTACAAGCACTAGAACTATTAAAGTGCCATTGGTACATTGGTAAAAGTACTTTAATTTCCCTGTTTAATGGCCCAATTATTCAAATTAATTCATTACATTTGCAATTCATTCATTCATTCATTCATTCATATAGATAGAATCATAGAATTTATGGAACATGAAAAAACAAACTAATTAGAAAAATTCCTTTTTTCATTGCTCATTGTCCATCGTCCATTCTGTACACATTTAGTTGAGCAAAGTAATACGCAATACATTAAACATTATACGTAACAAGTAAAACGCCCGTCAAATGACGGGAAGAAACTCTGAATAGTGCTTTGACAAATCTCTATCCGACGGCTAAGAACGGTTGTTTCAAAAATGGTCAACAGAAAATCGCGACGATGAAATTTCTTTGCTCATTAAAAAAACAAAAAACTTCGAAAACGTTCAAAACAATTTCAATTCGAATCAAAGCCCACTGTTTGGCCCTACGACCCCTAGCTTGTAACTGGCTGTTTATAACCGGCTAACGCGTACAATTGTGGCCGTGCTTATTACCATACTTTGACCTAACCTAACTTTAAATAATACCATATTCGTGCATACAATTTTATAGTGCGGAAATACAGAATATTGCAAAATTAATGTTTTGTTCTTCTAGGCAACGCCATTTCTCTTAGCCAGAGTAATAGCCATTTCTCTTAGC
>JABASP010002821.1:0-17584 GCA_019776565.1 Sminthurinus signatus | reverse complement strand
TTTTTTTGGGGGAGGGGGGGAGATGAGACTTTAGAATTTCGTTTATAACCTGAATGAAGGGGAGCTAATCCACTATTAAATTGGACAAAAGGAAAGATTTCCGAAAAATTCCCTTCATGGTTTTCTCAGGGGTAAAACAAAACACAAAAAACAAAAACGGGGAATTTCATTTTGCCCTTAATTCTATTAGCTCTAGGAACAAAGTCTGCGTCAATAGTTGTATGTGGCAATATCGTTTATTATGACATTTAAAAAAAACACCTATTACATATGTAATGCCTACCACTATTTTATTTTTTCCAAATGTTCTATACATTTACCTAAAAATCATAGTGGTAAGCATAAGTTGACGGCAATTTTTCCAAGCTTTTAACTACACTAAAATCGCCTACTGCTTTACTTAATTTAGTTTTATCAAAAACATTCTGATTATTATTTAATAGTATAGAAATTCGTCCATGGTTTCCTACTTTGTAAAATAGATTTATATACGTATATAAGTAGTTGTACAACTATATTAAAATAGTATACTAACATGTCTATATTGAACATTGAACCTACATACATACTATAATCTATAATTTACCTATATTGACATGTGATAGAAATTTTATAAAATTTATGAAACATGAGCAGAAATAGAAAACGACTGATTAAACTCCTTTTCATGTAGTTTGTTTATGTACGATGTACTTTATACTGATTAATTGTGAGTGGATTATAACAGTAGGGCAATAAGAAAAAGTCACACGATTAAATATCAGTATCATTTGATGAAATACCAATGAGCAAAGACTGGAGCTTACAGTTTTCTTTCATACAATTTCTTTCATAGCTCTTTATCTGGTTCTCAGTAGGCAACTCTTTTTCTACAAATACTTTATTTTACCATATCGATAGATATATTACTAAAGTGTAAATAGTAAATAACTTACCCTTTTAAATTCCTGAATGGTACAAATATAGTATGGGAGATCCACTCTTTGACTCTCAATGTAGACCGCATCTAAAAAACACAATTAATAATTTTGTTTTTATTTAAATTCATATATTATGCACAATGTACACACATGAATATGACCCTCCTTTGTATGCAAAAAAATATGATGGATAGAAGATGATAGCTATTAAAATGCAACAAACTTTAGAAGTTTGCAGTGTCTCTAATTATAACCATTTATTTATTCTTAATAAACCGTGAATCGTGAATTAAAATACAAACCAGCATATTCGTTTTGCACGCTTTTAGCACATTGAACAAAAATAATACGCAAGTGAACTGTACAAAACAATGTCTCTTGATTCCCCTAAGTAAAACCTGGTACTATCTAGTTAAAAAAACAATCCGATATGTTATATTATTATATTATTACTTATTACATATTTTTAAACAACCACTTATTGTTAGACACCATTTGAAATTTACAAGGGTCGGTTTATTGTATAATATTTTAAATTGAAACCAAAACAAGAGTTTGAATCAAGTATTAAAATATATAAAACCTTTTCCGAGTCAGTCATTAGTGTATCATAATAATATTATAACAATATATACTTTGAACCATAAAAGTCCCATACATGTTCTGCAAAAAATAATTGTACTGTTGAGTCCCTCGAAGAAATACATATGTATTAATATTATTGAATCGGAATATATAAAGAGTATAGGAATCAAAGACCTCATAACTAATACGTCAATTAAAACTTTATGAGGGAGCTGTATGGGCTTTAATGACTCCTATAAATGATATTATAGCGATTTATCTATCGCTATCAACTACTCGTGTTCTCAAGTACGAATTCTTACGCATAACTAGCAGTTGAAAAACTGCTCAAATGCAAACGTGAACATATTATACACATGTAATTTTTTCCTTATAATATACAAATGCTACGTATGAAATGAAATCATGAGTAATTCTCTTTCCCGGCAGTCCTTACATTATCGTAACTTTTTTTACCCTACGACACTTGACATGTAACCATGATACAATTTAAATCCTCGGTACATGTACATAAGTTCAAGTTTTTAAACATGCATGCACCATAGTATGTACAAGCCTCCAGATGGACTGCATGTGCCATATACCTATATGCACAATAAGCACATATGATGTGTTTCTCATTTCTCATCAGGTACATAGTGCATGTTTCATCAAAATCACTGATGAAAATTTTTTACCAAAAAATTCATATTATTATAGTAGTGTAGTGGTTGTTAAACAGAATCAGCTCCAGTCTTTGACTAACAAACAAAAAGTAAACTTGAGCGTTTAGCATTTTTATGGTTTCACGAATTTAAAATTTTTTGTGTTCTAACTCTGTATGCATTCTTATACCAGTAAAGTTTTTCCCTGTTTATTTTGTTGTCCATTTTACATTCAAATATATAAACGTATCCATACAAAAAATATATACATATGCATACGCTGCAGTAATACGTGTCAGATTTTATTTCCATTTAATCTGCTCTATCTGATTTTTTTCATAATACAATTTACTACTACCTACTAAATTCATTAGAATCCATATAAAATCCAAAACGTTTTATAATCAAAACATTGTACAAGTTTTCAAAGGACATTACACTCTTAGCATTTTGCAAGGAAAAAAATAAAAAAATGATGCTTATACTAATATTTTTGACATAATATTATTCATACTAAGATTGAATAAAAATCACCTATTTTTAATTGCAATGCAAAATATTCCACAATTTGTGTCCATACATGTATTTTGTACACATATTACTTATTGATCGTCACTCACGGTCATTCGAATTAGTATTAAACTACAGTGCGTAATTTGTAATTTATTACAGAGTTTAAATAGCATAGAACAACAATCCAATAAAATAAAACATCAAGTACTTCAATTCAGTTCAAGTATGGGATATCGAACATATTTTATTGTAAAAAAATTATGCATAAAGTACACTTCGTAAACGATTCCGAAGGATATCGTAATATGCATACAGTATTGGGATTGAGTATCCATATTTCCTCCGTAATTGATACTTACAAGTAAATCGGTACTCAAATTTTGATCATGACTGTGAATCATCGAATAGTCGGAATTGGCAAATATGTCACGCATACGTAATTCAAAATATGATATGCTCTTTAATTTATATAATAAGTTAAATCAAACGTTTTTAATGTCATAAATAACATCAAAATATACACACGTGGTTTTGAGGCAATATACTTGAGTTTATTTCAAGTGTACCATTGTTTATATTATGATCAAAAATGCACTTTAGTTTCATAACTTTATTCCTACAAAAAAAGATTTCGTTTTCATTTGGATTACGAGATGTCATATGCCTAACCATTACTTGCATAGGTGCAAGTATCCTTCCTACCAAAAAAGAGACAACTGTAGGGGAAAATAACATCCGGAAGACATGAGAAGAAAGTAAAAAACAGTTCATCATGGATGATGGAAGCAGAGAAGTATGAGATAAATTGAATATTTCAGGTGATTTGAGAAAACTAAACTTTTTATTTGCACAATTTGAATGTTATAAGTTTTTTTTCATGATGAATTAGCAACAACTTTAATTCAGTAAATAAAGGGAACAACCCTAGAAAAGCTCATCCTTTCACCTTCAAAAACAATAAGTACAACTTCAAGGTACTGGAGAGCACACTGAGAAATTCAACAAGACACGTAATATAGATATCCAACCGTTTGACCATTATCATGTTAAAAAGGAACTATGAACTTCTTATTAGATCGTTATATACTTTATAGTGACTACGTCCTCTATAAAAGTGAAGGATGATCGATAAACGATATAAAAATGTTCTTCTAAAACGGTTTCTCTATTACTATATTATTATCATGATTGGATATTATTTAAGCAGGGAAATGTGTAACAGCGGCATTGTACTTCCCTATTCCCTTCCGTCTGTTACATAGACATTTTATGCATTATATGACGATAAACAGTGAAAATAATAGTATAGTAACGAAATAGTAATACAGGAGAATCAAATTATATGGCTATATTGTATGCATGTAAACAAAGTACCCGTAACAGGTAACGTCCCATCAACACATATCTAATACCTAATACAGTGACTATTTGTCTAAAATCCAGTGAGCAACACCCTGCCTATTCTACAAAGACGAGGTTAACACAGTATCCATGATCCATGATATTCATAGTTCTATAGCTATTGGAAACTTTGATAAAAGTTCATGTAAACTAATCAAAATCAAAAAGATGCATCATCTCCTTCCAAAGATTGCAAATTACTAGATCTGAACTTTCTGAAAGTATTAGGAATTTAGGAATCTTTTTATCCTCCTTATCTATCTATACCTTGCTCTTTGACTTTCATGCTCTATGTATTTCTAATTTCTATTCAATTTATTACTATGTGAATATCAAGTATCGCCTCTCCGTACTTGATTTTTCGCTGTGCTTCGTCATACTTCATTTTCATTGAGAATATTTTTTGATGAATACATACAAATATTATGCACCTTTGAACTGATATAGTTTGAATGTTGCAAATCAAATTAAATATTATTTGACCTTCACCAATAGTAGAACATTCTTAGCTCTTTTATTCCATGCTCTTTATGTAAATGGACCTATAGGCATGTCATCCTATTTTATATTGAACTGTTTTTACTTTAAATTCATGTATACATAATATGCTTTCCCAACAAAAAAAATTACTACTTCTTCTTACTGATTGTCCTTTTTTCCATATAATAAACAAACAAATACACCAGTTTCTATTTAATCTTATTAAATTGTTAGTAATCCCTTTTAATCAATCTATAATACTGTTCTGCACTGAACCTTTTTCACAGACACAAGCTTCAATCATAAAATCTATTTCTATGTATTTACACAAATCTATACTCCTGAGTATCCGAACTATGTGAAGTGAATATAATATATTATACTCTATTCACAGATTTCGGCCTTACTATTCATTCGGGAGGAATAACAAAACAAATAGGAACATCAAGCATCCCGTCAAACACTCTATCTCTCAGCCGTTTCTCTATCAGCTTGTCCTTTACTAATCATAATAAAAAAATACCTCATGTTACACATTATATCCTATATCTGTTCATTCAGTATAAAGTACAAATCATGGGTAAAATATTAAGATGATAATATCTTTGCTCTGTTCTACTCCATGTACAATACACAGAATCCAATAAAAAAACACAAAGTGTACATGTACAGATGAACAAGAAGAAGAAGACTTGATAGAAGACTTCACGTACAAAAGTACATGTTGCAAGCTTCAGATTTAAAAGCTAATACATGTACATATTGCATGCCTTATCTCTTTTAGTAGGTTTTAAATCATCTGTCAGCGTCAGTCGTCTTTCTTTCACAACATACATACACACACACACACACACACACATTGAGACAGAGATACACACAAGACAAATATATTCATAATTCCTCTGGAAGATTAGCGTCTCATTTACTAGCGTGGCTACTTTCGGATGTAGTGCTCATTTGCTCTTTCCTCTCCAAAGTCTTTTACTATATAGTGAAAAAGCTCAAGACTTCAACTTTTGTTCTCCTTCTCCGCCTCCTTCTTCTACTCGTTCATTTTCTTCTACAAGTTTTAAGCTCAAAAGTAAAATTAAGGATGTACATGTATAACCACATCAAATTCAAAGCCTCCCAATCTGTACAAAATTTACACGAACATGGACCTATATGTATACACCCTTTAACACAATTGTACAAGCTCAAACACAATGTGATGCATGCCATTTTTCATTTCCACTACCGCACATCCGAAGGCACGGGTAAAAAGCATGTATATAGAGTTGGTCTATCCTTGCTTGCTTATACGTCGTGCATGGTCTCTGTAAGTAACCACCGTTTATCCTCTATCCTCAAGATGGAACGATGCTCGTCATTCCCTCCCTCGTTACTTCTCTCACAAGTTGAACAGAACCCAACTTTGGATTCTCTGTATTCTATGTTTTCTGAATGGCTGACATTGTATCTACACATTCTACAAGAAGAGAGCTTGTGAGAGAATACAAATTTCAATACTTGTGGGAGAGAAATAGATAGCTAGATAGATAGAAGAAAACAACAAGTATCATCATATAACAAAGTAAAAGTATAAAGTATCTTGAAAATTGTAAACAAAATATTTATACTTTATACAATATTTTTTTCAGTACTCTTTAATTTTTCTTCAAAATGTCATATTTGTTTGATTGTTGATTTAACTGAAACATCAGGCTTAAGTTTTTTGTATTTAAAGGTAAATCAGTTACAAAATGTAGCCAAACAGCAAACAGTAAATAAGAAATAACATATTGCATGTTGGTTGATTGATAAGTAGCATTGTAATTCCAAGAACATTAACCACTTGAAAGATGTCAAACTCAATTACAAAGTATAAGAAGAAGCAGAACATTCAACATTTTCTTTTCGCAAATCATTCATATGTTGAACACATACAAAAGAAATAAAGTTTCCACTACGAGTTTCACAAGAGACGATTAATACGTATCTACGTCTTTTATCTACTTATACGTCTGCGACATCAAGAATATAACAACGCCATAAATAAAGCATTGCTGTGCATGTTAAAATATTATGGAATCACCAATATAATGAAAGGAACATAACACATATGTACACCAATATAATAATAATAATAATATTTGACTGTCCTATATAAACCATGAAAATTTGAATTAAAAATACCAGTTGTTATTGTTAGAAATTATTTGTTTGAAGACTATTTTGATTTAATTACGATAATAATTTATGTGTTCAACAGCTCACCAAAAATAGCGACGATGTTTAATGCCTCACAACTCACAACAAATTGTAAATACACAGTACGTTGTCTACGTAATTACTTTGTCTTTTATTCATACATACTGCTCAGTGGAAGAGCGTGATACAGCCAATTGCATGCACATACACAAATAACACTGTAAAAGAGTTTCATTCTAATATTATCGCAAACTGAAAGGCATGTATGTAGTATGTAGAGTAATAATTGTATGCTGAGTGCAAAGGATGTAACAAAGTACAAAACTAGAGGCACACCAAATAAAAATGATGTACAGTATTTTGTGATTACAATTATTGTCATATGACATCCTCCTACATCCTAAAAATCAATGTAAAACATTAACTTTTGATGATGATTAGTCTCAGTTTCAACAAAAATATACGTTGAATAATGGTAAACACAAGTGGATGGAAATAAGTACATAATTTTTGTCACTTGATTGAACTAACTCTCTTTCAAAACATTATTTATCTTAATACCCACCACTTCAGAGGTAGTTGATACTAAAGTTATATAAACTACCCAATTGTAAATAATATACACATACTTAATACTTATATTGAAGTATAATGTGTAATACATATACATCGTTATTGAAATACGAAAGAATACCTTTAAAATTGTCTAGAAATATCCTAAAATCATGTATATACACACATTACATAGACATTCAATTCATACTTAAATGATTTTGGTGATCATGATAATAAAAAACTCTATGAACTATAAAATCCTTCCTTTGAGAACGACCGGTTTCGGTTTAATTTATTCCTTCTTTAGGTTCTCTACACACATGTGTTTAAATAAAACCAATCGCATACCATTTAACTATGATTGATTTTTTGGTTATAACTTTTAATGACAAAAGCTGTACACTGTACATTGTACATGTTCAATGTTTTATTTCCTTATATTTATTATGTGTTCCTTTTTTTGAAAACAAGTGCATACATATGTGCACATGTATGCACGAAAACATGAAGAATGTTAATAAATTTAAACCATCAAGAAAATAAACATTTGTCCTACAGCATTGATAGCAAAGAACAAAAAATTCATAGAAACAAACTGTATCAATTCTTTTTCATAATTTTGATTATCTCTTAATATGTCATACAGTGTAAGTTTTCTATACTACCTTTTTTGACATGAACACTTCAGCACTTGACTTGGTTTGGTTGGCTTCGATTTAAGTGCTCCAGCACAACAAATGACAAATGCTTATGGAATTCAATTGCTGCTCGTAAATTTTTAATGTGACTGCCACACTAATAATAATAATACATGTACAATGTACACTCTCAATACAATATCTATAATTTCGGTATCACATTTGTAATTTGTATCCTTTGAAACTATTAAGATAAAAACTAAAAATTATCCTGTGATATATTGATATATGAAAGGAAGAAGTGTGTGTATTTGTGTGTGTGTTCATGGACTGAACTAACAATGCAAAGACATTTGATCTGTAGGTCTCGTCATTGTCTCCGTAATACCAACCAACAACCAACATAGTTTCACGTTCACATTTACACAAATATATATATTTTCATTCCCTTCGTTGTACGTCTTTAGTTCAGCTGCTAGGTTTATTCGTTTTCCATACCGTGCACAGTAAACAGTATATACAAAGAATCGTATAAGGTTTCACTTGGACAAAAAGAGAGAGAGAGAGAGAGATGTACCACGTTTATTATTATTATGACTCATAAAGTACTCCCGGCTCTTTATTTGTCTAATGATTTTATTCATTAATCAATCAAATACAACAGTGTAAGGCCGAGGATGACGAAAAGTAGTAGTCGTGGTACAAGTAACAAAATCAGCTAGAGTTACCCATCAACCAGAGAGAATCAGTTCAAACACGAAACACGCAGTCATGTAGACAATGTAGCTTCCATAGTGTTATTATTCCACATCAAGAATATGTATGAACATTGAACATGCATACGTTAAAACTCTGATAAAACATTGTACTTGGGTAAAAACATAGACACATATATATCTGTATACATAATACATACGAACAGTCAAACGTATAAATAAAACGCAGCCTACCAAATTATTACGCAATTTATAAATGGATGTGTGATATGTCTTTTTGTTCGCTGCGCTGCACGTGTATATATAAAAGCCAAACACCCCTTCTTGGGTGTTTTATCATTTTAACTTTAGCTCTGCATTGTAGAGACTCTCACGAGAAACGGATAGATTTTCTAATTGTGCCTTTGATTTAATTCTAATTCAGTAAGTTCTCTTACTACAGCAGTTTATAAATGTATATCATAAACTATAAGTATATTACATTTGTATGAATGTTTTACTGTTTGCTGTCTTGCTTTGATTTGCGATTAAATTTCATAAAGCATGTCTTTCGCTTAAATAATACCTTCTTTGGATTTATTCTTCATTCTCCATAATATAAAATATCATACATTAGTCATTTTATGAAAATATTAAATCTATTTTGAGAATGTTGCTACTGTTTGAATACTGTATATTGTATATACCTGTGTATACAAAATCTAAAAATAGGTTGCTACAAAAACCATCATGAACGTAATGAATTTCCAAAGAAAATACAATTCAAGAAATCCAACTTTTCGAAACTCACAATTTTAATCAACTTATTTGTATAGCTAAAACATTTTAGCATTTAATATTGACAAAATTTTTAACTCTAAAATTGACGAAGAAAAATTCATCCTGTGTGCACATTGCACATGGAGTAGTTTATTAAATAAAGCTAGGACACATTACACAATACACATAAAGGATGAAGTAAAAGAGAATGAAAAGAAAGGAAGAGGTGAATTGATTCTATCCTGAAATTTTGAGATGCTCATTCCATCTTCATTGTGTTCAAATGGTAAGACAACAGGAAACAAAAACAACAAAAACAAGTTCACATTTACCAACCACACGTCACTAAGTAAATGAAATAAATGGATGGAGACATTGATATTGTATTTTCCTGCGTCAACAACAACATCAGTATTTAAGCATCCAGAATCCAGACGCATATATATATATACATATATAAACCAAGAATATATAGTCAGACAGAAGGGCAACTTTCTTGTCTAAAGTGATTGGTGCACTAAACAAACTATCCTTATGGTTTTGTAAATATATGTATACATACTGTTGTCAGATAAATATATAAGTTTCTTATGAAAGAACTTCTCGACGCTATACTATCCATAAATGCATCTATCTATCCATCTCCGATTCTATTAACCCTCCACGTCTAATGTAGCAACAACAACATTAAGGCTAATGCCTTATGTAAAGGTTTAACATTGACAATTGACATGCTTAGTACTTATTCAGTACCATATTTTGTATTTAATACACTTTCACAGCTTTACCAAAAAATTTGGTCTCACACTATATGTATAGTGTGTGAGAGAATTGATTGTTTTAGGTCACAAACATGAGAATTTGAATATGAGCATTATTTACCGTTCCTATGTAAGTATTTCCAATGAAATAAATAAACAATGAGTAAAAAGATAAAAATGTACACATTCTGTTTCTGAGAAATACTATGATTCAAAAACATGTTGACCACATTACAAAAGTATTCTAAAAATACAATATGAAGTTATATCACCCAATATCTGTAAAATAGAGCCAGAAAAATGCGTACTCATTGCAAGTACGAGTAATATCCAAGTATGTTATTTTTCTTATTTTTCATGAGCTTCTTCTAAATTCTGTATTTTTAATTCTGTATCTAATACAGAATATTATATAATTATGTCAATTTGCAAATTTCATACATACAAAAAGGAAAATATTACAACCTGATAAGAAAATGACTACATATTTCAATAACAAATCAGAAATTAGACAAAGTTTCAAAATTGTCGTCTGTACAATACTGAAAAATATAGATGAAGGTGGACCACATCTACATATGCATACATTTTTGAATAATAAGAATACATACATACAACGCACCATAATTATATTATTATATAATATACAAGAGTGAAGAAACTGACTGGAACTGTGCTATATTTGTATTTTGTATAAATTGTTTAATGCATATAGATTTGTGTACATATATGACTTCTTGCTTATGTATTATGTACAATATATAGTTTGCGCTTTGCTTGGCTGGTTAGTTGGTTCTCAAGCGAGTGTTAAAGCTTGGTAGTAAATCACTCCATGTATTCATCCATTGATTCAAAATTCCTTCCTGTCGTTGTCTTACGTTTTCTACACGACTTCCTGTCTCACTTGCGCTTTCCTATTATAATTTGTGTGTGTGTGTCCAGTCACCATCGAAATTCTATTGTCTCCTCGTTTAGTTACTCCACTCACACAAACTGATGAACAATAACTTTGAGATCGCAATGTACAATATAATATCAGTCTTATGCAACATAAAATACGGTTCCAATTTCTGCAACAAATTGGATTATGTCATACAATTCAGTTAAATGGAATACATGAACACTGAACACACATCAAGTCCTCAAAATCTCAGCACACCACTATCAAAAGGTTTCGTTTTCTCACTTTTATGAAAAGAAACTTTGAGCATTGTATAAATCTATTTAGTAGACACAAATTGTGTCCACATTGTAATGTCACTCTAGTTGCTCAATATGTTTCTGTACTTAAAATTTACAATAGCTATGTATGAATATTATAGAAACAACAAAATATTCATCAATTTAATACAGTTAGGTATTTTCATTTTTTTCCAGGTATAACTTTAGTTAGTTTCTAACTATTCTAATAAATCTGTACATTGTGCACATTATATTTATTTTGGCTTCATTAATTCAACGCTTCACAGAACAAACATAAAATTTATTATTCAACAAATAAAGTTAAAATACTGTACAAACTTTGTGCTCTGTACAATATTTTATTTGTAAATACATCCTTGTCCTGCATAATTACTACACATGTCTTTTACATGCATGAAAATCTTTGAGCTTGAATATTCAGCTGAAAATAGACTGACTACTTACTTGTAATCACTAAACGTAAGAGTAGGATAATAAAATTAGTAAAATGTAATAGCAAGATTTGTACAATAAACATATCAGATGTACATCAAGTGTACATTCATGTTTATAATGCATGTATCTAATTAAGAATCCGTGAGAATTACTGGAAGTGTAACCGTCAGTACCTGAAGAAGCAGATAAAATAACACTTTGAAGAATTACTTTTTTGCGTGCTCATTAATTTGAGCTGGTACTATTATTACTACTAGGACGTTTGAATCTTTTTCGGCTAAATCTCGACAACTTTTACATTTATAATCAACAACAAAAATAAACCATCAAATACATCAAAGACGGTTATTATTATTATCATATTATTTAGTCGGTTCACATACTTCATAAACTTTGTGTTAACATTTGCCAATGCTTTGTGTAAAAAGTTTGTAAAAAAAACATTTACAGTTACACTTACTCCATCATGTTGAAAGTACGAGGTATAGAATCATGTGTTAAATATTTTACACATATCAATGGAATTGTAAATAAAGTAAATATTTAACATTTATACCAATTATTCCTTCAAAATAGACAGCACCTAGTGTGAATTCACACTTTAAAAGTTCATTCTTTTATCTGGCTTAGAAGTTGATAAAGTGAAAAATGTGTACATCAATGGAAAAAATAAAGTATCTGACCAATGTCATTGTGGTATTGATTTAATTTCAGTAGATTTATGTGCAACTCTCCTTCTCCCCTCGACACAACGCGCTCTAAATGTGTATAGTGTATATATAATATATCCATAGGAAATGAATTACTGGACTACACATATATTTTATGCAGTGTAATCAATAGTTCCAGCAAAAGTATATTATATACTTTCCATGTACTACCTACTTACGTGAATAAAAATGTGTTTTGTATTGAATTGTTTCTTTACCATGGTTAAGAACTTTGTTTTGGCAACCTGTATTACTTTTACATAGATGTTGGTTCCGTTTTCATACCAAATAACCGAATTACATGTATTGGGAAAGTAGTATCTTAACACAGAAAAGGCATGAACATTGAGTATTTCTTTCTGTCAAGTAAATCGATAATTTCCGAAACAAAGTGATAAAAAATAAATGGGAGGAAGCCGTGTAATCTGTTGATAATACAAATCACTGGACTACTATGTGAACACTTAATAACAATGGACAAAATACTGGAAGTCTTCGTACTAAATTCACTTTGGATAGATGATACACTGTATTATATACATATACATATATCTTCTACGCTCTCAATTACGCTATAATGTTGAAAGTTAACGGTTGTACTATTAATGTTTAAATGTAGGACTGTTACGATCTATCTTATCTTTTTGTTTAATTTTTAATAATACATACATACATACAAACAAAAAAGGTTATTTCTCCAATAATATGTTAAGCCTTGCAAGTTGAAGAGGAATTTTCTCGAGGATTGTAAAACCAACTATACTGGAAGATACACAGATAATTCAATCACATGTTTTACTTTATATTATAAATATCAGAGCGACTTATCTAAAACAGAGAGGAATATAAAATTGGATAGAATCTATATAAACTACAAAATAATTCCGAAAAATTAGATACGATAACCTTAAAATCCCTACAATCCCTTCTATACAAAATACTGCTCAAAGTAATGCAGAATATAAGTAAAGACAAAATGAGATCCGTTCAAGTTCAGGACCAAGGATATACATATTATAAATGCATAATACATCATGTATATATTGTATACTGTATACACATGATCAATGTAGAATTTATCATAGGTTCATTCTCATTCTCATACTGTCCTTTCCCCTATCTTCCCAAAAGTTGAATCCTATTTACACACTGGAGATTTATCCCATTTGCATGTCACGAAGGAGAATCGTGGATTTTCCGTCATTCTCCTCTCCATCATCGTCATCCTGTAGCTTCTTTCAATGAAATGGATCGAGGCTCCAGAATGAACTATAGTACAACAGTAACTGTATTTAGAAAATCCTGTAACTACCAAAGAATGAAGTGTGTCTATAAAACTTGGCAATACGTACTACATTATATTTCAGTTACTCTTCCAACAGTAAACACTAAGCTTCCATAATTTCAAAACAATATAATATATAATATATTTTACTTGCACCACCAAAATGTAATTCCTATTTGTTCATATATTGGAGTATTCATATTCATTTATTTTTTTCATTATTTTTCTTTCCTCCATTTCAAAAAAAGAGAAAGAAACTAAATCTGAAACTTGTTGTAGAGTCTGTTTTCTGCACTACAATCAAAAGAATTTAACATCCAACAGAGTTTACTTTCCTCATTTTTGTACAGTTTATTTTCCCTTTCCTGAGATCTGAACCATCCTGACCTTTCCATCCTCTAGCTCAACTTTGACTTGCTTCAACTAGATCAGAGAGAAAATCCAACGCCTAAGTGAGCAGACACTCGGAGAAAAAGTATACATTCTGTATTCTGTACTTTCAATCATTATTTTCAAAATTGGCTCTGACATTGACACGCTATTTGGATCCATAGAAAAGTTTCTTCCGTTTCGTTCAAAAGAAGTAGAGAAAGAAGAACTCAAAGAAACTTCAAGTCTGATTTCAAAAAGTACATTATGACGCATAAATAGGAGTAGCTAAACTCTATAGACTCTACACACAATATAATATGAGCTGAACGAAGTTCATAATGTAAAACGAATAGATTTACATTACATGATCATGGGCGACATCATAAGGCCAAACTTCTGTTTACATATATATATTGTAGTAGCACGTAGGAAAGAAAGATAGATAGATCGTGGAGGAAAGAATACTTCTATATATGTGTACACTGTACACTGTATACATTCAGGAACTTCAATAACTCAGCATGTTGTTCACATACATCTACATACTAGTATACAAAAACATGGTGGAAATTGCAAAATTCAAATCGTTCATATTTCTTACAAGTGGGAATGTTTATACAGACCATTTCTCATGTTGAATCCCTGAGATTTCATGCACTGCATTGCAATTTCCGATTTAGTGACAGGAGAGAGGGAATACATGCATGCATTCAACACATACAACATCCACTCCACTCACGTTCACATACAAACCTCAAAAACAAATGTAGTCAAATAAAATCAAATGTCACACGATAAATATCAGATTTAAGCATTATTCGTTCACATTCATCAAGTACAAAGAGCATTTCGCGCGAGAGACAAAATAAAAAGAAGACAGATGACAATTGACGAGATTCCAAGAGTTTTTTCTTCCGAAACAAAAACATTGGCTGGAAAACATTGCTCGTGTGCACTTTTTAGAGATCTTGCATGTTTTCACGTGCTGTTTGTTTTGTCGTTTGTAAACTGTCGATTCATGTTCCACATGTTAAAACAACCTACATGAATATCAGTAGTATTCCGAATGGACGTTATGGACTACAGTCCATGCGCATTCAAAGTAAAAAAAAATATACACAAAGAATCTACAAAGAATATATTGTGCAAGTTAAAAATGACTTTAAATTCTTTGATCAAAATATAAGTTCCATCACTACTTTACAAATATTGACAACAGAATTATTATACCACATTTACGGATTTTCTTTCAAGTTCATATTACGAAAGTTTCCATGTTAAAAGACTCCAGTTTTTGCATGTGTGTGTTTGTATCTGTCGATTTTCCTCATGCTTAGTTGTCTTACTGTACATGCCACAGCTATTATTGGAACTCGCATCTCGTGTTCTAATTTAATTCAAGACATGTCGACTTAGACACGAATTCTATAAAATCGCAAATAACACGGTTAATCTTGCACACACACACAAGAAAAGGATCTGAGTGACTAAAGTTTTTTTTGTTCGTTCGTTTTTTTTTTTGAATTTTAAACTTAACGGAAAACTCTAAATGGATACTCTTTATAATTCAAGCAACATTTATTACTGGTGAGATAATCAATAATCAAAGCTGCGTAATGGTCATTTTACTTGATGGTGTTTTCTTTTAATGTCTCTAGTGTAACTCTACAACATAAATACATATGTACATGATAAATGGTAGGTTAAAAAACAATTTAGCACAGAGAGTTTCCGAAACAAACTTGTTTGCTTTTGATCCCGAGATCCTTTCTCTGTAAATAAAAAAACATAATACACACCCACAAGGACAGAGCACAAGATGCAATGCCACACAAACTCAATTTCCTTTGAAGCCTTTATACTCTACACGCACGTAAGGGAAAGTTCCCCTACAGTTTTCTAACATGAAACACACACCAATGCTTTGTGTTAGACGGACGAGAAGGGAGGCGGACGATGGCAGTGTGCAGTGTTCTTCATGTCATGGTAGCTCGATTCAAAAATATTGACTACTCCTATCACATAGATACCAGAAACGCTATGTTCCGTTACCCATGTTGCACATAATATGTTTATACATTGTTCCTACAATGTATTATATATTATACGGTTTGGCGCAATATACATCCATATTCCAATGTTTGGCATCCGAATCAGCCATACGATAAAATGACCAAAGGTCAAAAATTACCAGCACTTTGTATATTAGAGAGGACAGAAAATTCATTAAACCAATTCTTGTTCTGATCTTTCACCTCAATAACCATAGTTAAAGTAAAAAAAAAATAAATGAATAAAAAAGAAATATGAAAAAAAAAACATCAAATATTTCCTGTCTATTACATAAGATCATAATTAATTAACTAACACTGAACACTATCACTCATAGATAAGTTAACAAATCCCAAGAAAGAGCTTCCTAATTTTTATTCGAAAAGACAAAGAACTATAAAACTGTATTTTAGACCATAAATGTGATTCAGGACAAAACTCATTAGCACTGAGATACTGTAAAATTCAAGTATATATCAACCTTTCAGTTCATTGAATACAAATTTTTATACTTTTCATTTCATATTATTAATTTTTATATCAAATTTTTAGAAACGGTCATAGACATGAAAAATACAGTAAATAGTAAAGGTGCAAATAAATAAATAAAGGACAATGACAGAACTTCAAGTAAAGATTTGTATAAAGTAGAAAGAATATGGTGAAAAAATATGACAACAACAACAACAAACAACGTATATCTATGTTGCACCAAACAGAATACAGAACAGAACACATCACACTGCTCACTACATATTACACAAATGTTATCAAGCCTACATACTACATACAACAGTGACAACAACAAATTAGGAATTTTACCTACAGACTCTGACGTATAATATTTAGTTAATCCACAACTCAACTCAAGGCACAGTAATGAAAAGAGAAGACATGATCAAAGTTTAAGGTTAGCAATGTTTTGTTCCCAATTCACAATCAAGCCAACCTCGGCTGATTCTCGTGGTTATCCATTCATGTAATTTCTCAGTAGAGTTCACAAAATAATATGTATATATGTAGATGTGTATTAACGCAGTCAGTCAGTCCAACTCAACTGGAATCTCTAACACAACAAATATCCGGCATGAGACGTGCACATATAGACAGCAGTACAATATCTCTAGCTCATTCTCCCTCTCTCTCCCTCTCTCTCTCTTTCTTACATACTTCCGTGGGAGCATATAGTACGAGCATATCTTCATGGCTATTAAAGCCGGCATTTTTCTTTACCCTCCCTCTACATACGGGTTGGTACGCTAATCCCGAAAACATTATTCCCGAATCCATATTCCCGAATCATTATTCCCGAATTTTTATTCCCGAAAGTTTTTATTCCCGAATCACCATATTCCCGAATTTTTA